>CAMOHE010056408.1:0-23204 GCA_946598075.1 Artocarpus hirsutus | reverse complement strand
TACATGGGTAAGTGGAATTTTGAGACTTCACTGGTAAGAAAAAAAAAATGAAATTATGGACAATGACCGTATGCTTCTTCTTCTCCTTCTCATCCTTTCTTTCTATATTCTTTCTTCCTTTGTTTTTTCCACGAATAGGAAGAACTCTTCTACAAATTATTGATAACTTGTAAAAAGGCACATGCTTGATTGGGTAACCTAATCAGGACTTCGAACCTTGCGAGAAAAACCTTAAATGTTGACTTTTGAGGTCTGTAGGGAAGAAATACTAAGGTTTCATTCAAGGGTCCAATATTAGTTCAATTCTTTTTATATGAATTGTGATTTAGTTTTTCGAGTATGTTGGGGTCAAACTACCTGCACTCATGTGGGTGTTATACAATGCCGCACACCGTTACTCGTTTCCCTAGAAGATAAAGATAAGGGAGAATGGCTCATGCTATGACATATAGAAATTATTTTGCAACATCGTTCAAAAAACTGTTGTTTTAATTGTTATAAAGTAAAATTTTTATATGTTATAGTATAAAGTGAAAATATACTACATTATAAAACTTTTATATGCTATGGTATAAAACAAAAGTATGTTACAGTATAAAGATCTTATATGCTACAGTAAAATTATTCTAACTTTTGGGTCTAAATGTGTTACCAAACACACTCTTATTATAGATGCCTGCTTTTTGGCCAAATAGAAAATAAAAAATAAAAATTAGGCTGCATTGGAAAGGCATGGCATGGCATATTTATAATGGTGAAAAAGGAATATAACATTCTTTGTTTTGGAATATTTTAAGAATAATATAATTATGTAGTAATTTTTATTTGATGTTATCCATTATTACTGTAACACCCGTATTTGAACGAGTATGATTTTTGTAAAATTTAATGAATAAAATGTAACAATTTAAAATTTTGTAGCATTTAAAATTATCAAGTTTGCCTATGTTGTTTCAATTATTTAAAAAAAATGCCACTTTAGTATTTTCTTATTAAGTCTCCGTAGGAAATATTCAAAACTTACCAATACCCACTTCTACCAATCTTGTCCCCCTAAATTAATGCTTAATTATGTAGCCTTCTTCTCATTTTGCTAAAAGTGTCAGAAGGAGACATGAAATCAATTCACCCCAACTACTAAGAGACATGATGATATTTCTTTTAATGCTCCTTTGTTTCTTCTTACAACTTTCCCCGTAAACTTCCCCTTCTTCCTAATTATTTTGATATCTTTTTATTTAGCCATCACCACATTCTTCTCTAGTTTCTCATTCTCTCCTTATCTCACTTCAATTTCTAACCAAAGACACAGAGCATAAAGCTCTCTTTGCAACCAAGGTAGCAATAATTCCAAGCCATGTTTGAAGCCATTTTAGAGTCAATTCAAGCTTGATTTTAATCCAAACTTTGGTGTTTTTCAAAGGAGTTTTGAGGTACGTTTTTTTTAATTCAAACTTGATTTTTAGTATGTGTTTTCTCCATGTTTAATGCATAATTTTCGTGTTCTAAATTCATGCAAATTTCTAGTTATGTTAACATGCATAATTGAGCATTTATGAACAAAAACTTGAGTCTTGAGTTGAAACCAACAACCAACCTTTATTTTGGTTTGATAACAATATTACAAACATGATGGGAATGTTTAAAACCAGTTTCCATAACTTTAAGATTGATGTTTTAAGGTTTTAAGCTTGAAGATAAAACTTAAACATGTTTTCCTCATTATTTGCAAGAAAGGCTAGAGATATAGTTTGATAATGATTTTAGTAGAATACTCATGAGAATATGTTTATTGTGATTACATAATACATGCTGCATATTTTGGAATGGTTTTAAGATTTTGAACAAGGATAATATGCTTTAGGATAAAGAAAAACTTGACATTCTATAAACTTTGTAATACCTCTATGGGCAGTGGCCCTTTCTTGATATTCTGGGAGTAGATGAAAATGAATTTTGTAAATGGTTTACATATTTTAAAAATAGACATTCTAAGCTTTCCAACGAGCTACCATGAGCCTAAATCGGAATTGTATTTTATTTTTTATGAATTTTTTAATTTTTAGATTGAAAACTAGTAAACCTACCGGTGACAGTATACCACCCGTCTACCTTAAGTAAACCACCTGTTAACCCATATGTTAATTGTAGATAGTGAACTTGATTTTTTGCAAAAGTATACAACCAGTTTGCTATGGTATACTAGCTGTTAACCTGAACCAAGAACCCAACTTTGCTTACCTTCTAATCCCTTAATATCTTGCAACCTTTCCAACACTATCTTAAGTTTTTATGAATCTTATTAGAGACTAAAATATATAGATTACTTATATGTATTTTATATTATATGTAAGATAAAAAATGTTTACAAAAAAATTGCATAAAAACTTAATGGCACATTAGTGAGATAGATTTACACATAATTCATTTATGGATATGGTTATATATTGTGCTTTAGTTTTAATTGTCCTTATGCACGCCTTAGGATCAAGGGTGTATGAAACTAACATTAATTAATCCCGAGATTAAAGGATTGTTGATAAGCTTGGAAGGTAAGGATTCTATTACTCATCTTTTATGAGGTTTTGGTAAATTAAAATTTGGTTGTTTTATGTTGCAAGGTATGTATGTGATAATTTTTGAATATATATGGTTATAACTATAACCTGATGATGTGGAACTCGTCTTGTATTGTACAGCGAGAAACATAATGATTTGACACATATTGTAAATTGAAAAGCATGGTTAGGAAAACTAACTTTATAAACAATTATAGAGAAATGGTGAGACGTGAAGAGGGCAACGGTTTCGTCCTTGGACACGAATATCCTAAAAGGTAAAATAGGGGGAGGTGATGATGCTCCCTTAGGTCAAAAGTTCCAAAACGCACTATACAGGATTTGACTTGGCAAGGACTCGGGACTTGATGTCCCCTCATCGAAACACCCTTGGAATGTTTGGAGGGTAGTCAAGCTCGCCTATTTGGGTTTCGATGAGTTGAGTGATACTTTATTTAGTGTGGATACTTGGGAATAATGATGAATTGTAATATTTGTATACATGTATAAGTGTGAAACTTGGTAATGATTAACTATAGTATCTACGGAATATGATCATAATAATCTCATAATATGGAATATAATGTAAATTAACTAACTATACAGTTTTAATATGGTAATGAATAAAACCTTAAGGTAAGTGATGGTTTTTTCCTACTGGGCATGTCAATGCTCATCCCTATCATGTTTACATCTTTCAGGTGGAACTCAGTGCAACTTCTCTGGCAAGGAATAGGCAACAACACTGTTGTTTTCGTGTTAGAAGATTTTGTTTATTTGTAACTCATCTAAAACATGTAAGATTTGTACTATTTTTATGATGGCTGTGTTAAGTTATTTGAAAATTGTACTATAGCGATGATGACTATATTTTAAATATTTGGTGCTACACAAAAGATTATGATTTGTATTTTAAATATTTATTTTTATTTATTTTTTGTTTAAAGTCCCATGGGCATTGTTTAATTGATTTAAATATTATTGAATTTAAGTTTATTTTTATTTATTCAACAGTGCTAACCCCCACATAGGGGCGTTATAGTTACAAAGGTAGATAATATTTTTATTATAATAATTTTATTTTTGTCATTTGTAAAATATTTAATTCTTTGTACTTCCACATTATTTGAAGAAAATTATATATTATGTCACACTTTTAAAAAAGAGAGTGTGGTAAATATCAAATTTTTGAAAATTTTTAAAGTAAATATTAGGTTTTAAAAATATTTATAATAAATAGAATATTTATGATATAAATAACTTATTTACTATGTAAATAGGAAATATTTATATTGTAAATAAGAGGGTAAATATATTACTTGCACTATAAATCTATTAATTATGTAAATAAGAATTATTCACTATTAAAAAGGGATAAATAAATTGTTTACACCATAAATTTTGACATTTACTATAAACATTTCAGAACTTATTATTTACTACAATTATTTTTTTAAAAAAGTGATATTTCCTACAATTTTTGCTTTTAAAAACCATGTTTGTTCATGTAATACTCAAAAAAGTTGTGTTATATTACCATTTATATTGTATGTTTAAGTTGCATCGCATTTAAATATATAAGACATTTAAAAAAAGTAAGTATTAAAAATTACATTTGTGAAACTTCCCACAAAATTTTGTTATATGTGATTAAGAAAAAAAGGACTCAGAAGTCCAAAATTACTAAAAAAAAAAAAACCCAAAACTTTCTTAAGGAACCATGACAAGGCCCAAGTATAGAGCAAAACTGATGTCACTATCTTAAGCCCAAGCAAGGGAATCCATGAGCTATAAGATAATAATTAAAAAAAAAGATATTTATGATTTATGCCACTCACCTAAAAACTTTCTAAAATTATACTACTCTGACATAATCAAACTTTAACGTCTTGGTCAAAATACCCATTGTCTAAGCTTAGGTTTTTTTTTCCCTTTTCTTTTTCTTCTTCTCCCTTCCCAATATTTTTCTTTTTTCTTTTTCTTCATCTCTCTTCCTAGCCATCTGCCCTCTTTTCCTTTCTTCCCCTGCCTTCTTCCTATGTCTCTCTCCTTTCTCTCTCTCATTTTCCTCAACTGCCTCCTACCCTCTCGACGGTGACGACAGTGACCCTCTCGAAGCCTTCATCACCAACGATGCCATGTTTTGTTCTATGTGACTACGGCGACAAGCTCTCCATGATTTGATGCTGGTGACCAATGAGATCCATTAAGATTTGATGTCAATGAAGGAGATCCATCGTGGATTTGAGCTCCCTCGCATTGGAGATATGCCATTGGAGATCTCGCCTCCATGAGACAAATGTCACGACTTGTCTTTGCTCTAGTCTCGATGGCTGTAGAGGTTATTGAATGGAGCTTCTCTGTGCATGGGCAGATCCATACTCTCGATCTTCATTTAATTTTTTTTTATAAATTTCAGATTTGTACAAATTTTGATAATATTTTTGTTTTTTTATTTTTCCAAATTTTTAAGTAATTTTTGTGAATTTTCTTTCTTTTTGTTTTTTTGTTTTTTTTCTTTTATGCATTATGTTGGTTGCCACCACTAGAATTGAGGGTTTTAAATAGATTTGGCTGTTGTGCTGCTAGTCGTGGTATATATGGTATTTCAAAACATAAATATGATGATGGAGCATGACATTCTTTGTAATTATTTTTTTTCATAGCATAAGTCAACTCAAGCCTTAATGTTGTGGCATTTTTGTAAAGACCCCAAGATAAAAGTTCCATTGGTTGATCCGCTCCCTTGAAATGGTTGAACAATTTAAGAAAATGTAATTTTCTACACTCATGACAACTCATTACATGAGCTTATCTTTTTCTTTTTTTTTTTGGTTAGAACAATACAAGAGCTTATTGGACACTTGTTTGATAAGACTCGCTTTTATCATATGTATTGTATACTCTGCTAGGGTTTCTTTTCTTACAGTTTGTACCGCCTCCCCTTCTCCTCCTTGGGCTGACATATGGTGCTACCTTTAGGGTAGCCACTTGATTTCTGGCTTCTTTGATGGGAGTGATAGGAAACGTTGAGGACTCAAGGAGAAAGCTCGTCCGGATTAAGGATGGGGGAGGGCTGCCATGCCATCTGGCAGATGATGTTGTGGCCAAAATAAGCGAAGGCCAAGGCTGACGAGATGAGAAAGGAAGACCCAACGCTGGAGGGAGGGGGGGGTGAAAGATATGTGGCTTTTCTACTATCTATCGAAAAAGGGTGAGGAGGCCTAGTACTTGGGAGGGGAGATATCGCTGTGATGGGGGAAGCTTGCCCTAGTGGGGGCTTCTAGGGGAATAAGGAGGAGTTGGTTAGTCTAGGTAGAGAGAAAGCCCCTGGCTCCATCAGATAGAGGCGATGGCTGTAGGTAGCGGGAAGTAGTCCCTTGACTCTGGCTCAAAGGCAATCTTTTGACGCATTTCAGCCTTTATTTTGTTGTATGTTTTGTGTTTGTAAAATAAAGCTAGTTAGCAATAGTTTGATATTTTAGTGTTTTGTTATTTTGTTGTTGTAATAATGGAGATGGTCTCTCCACATCATGAGAGTTTGTATAATCCATTTGAGTTGTATCAAGACGAAGGTTTTAATCCTTTAGATTTGTGTCTAGGAGGGGTTGATAATGGTCTTAGTACCAATGAGCATTGCCTCCTGATGGATTGGAAAAATCCATCGATTGTAGGAGGGATTGTTGGTGGTCCTAGTGCCACAGTTTCTTGGCCTTCGATTGTTTTGAAATTTCCATCGATTATAAGGGTTAGATCAAATAGAGTTTCATCTATGCTTGTCCTTAGGGTATCGAGTTATTTTCTCGACGTCATGACTCTAGTATACATTTGTCCTTTTGAATGGCATTAGAATTTACTGATTGATACTATCTTGATTGGGAGAAATGACTCATGTGCTACTATGCCTTTTACTTTTGTTTTAGGTTATATCACTCTTTAGAGTTGATTGCAATGAAATTCCCCCTTAAAAAAAAAGTAGGTTGAATAAAACAACAAAAGGGAGCCCCCGCTACCCAATAATTAGAGAATTAAAGGCTCGAGATGAATGGTAACTCTCCATTCTTATTTTAACTATTTATCAATTTCATTATGAGAAGTATACAATTTAATTATTAAAATAAAATGATAATCTTTGTTTTTGACAAGTTATTTTTAGTTTTTTCACACTTTGTTTCAATTTAAAAAAAAAATTAAACAACTTAACTAGGGATCCATTTTTAGAAATACTATTTTTATTCTATTGTTTTTCAATCTTATCACTTCTATGAGAAAGTTTAAAACATAAAACTCTTAAGGAGTATAAAAACATAATTGATCACAAATATTTTAGATTAAGTTTGGGATAACAAGTATTATCTAATGACATAATGTAATACTCGAGCATTTTCAATACATTAAAAATGTAGTAATTTAAGGATTATGTTAAGACAAAAATACAGTTTAAAGAAAAATATTGCATAATAATATAAAAAATTATACAGTATTAAAATAATACAGTGTGAGGAAGTACACTGATAAAGTTATGCCGTATAGAAATTACACTGCAAAAGTAATGCAGTATAAGAATTAGACTGTTTAAGGTTAAGCAGTGTAGCAATTGGATTGTTTAAGTTAAAATAGCATAGAAATAATACTGTTTGGAGAATATGAATGAATAAGGAATGCTGTAGCAGTATAGAAAATATATTGACAGTATAAGAAAAATACTGTCAGTATAAATTTAGACTGTATAAAGTTATATAATATTTGAATTACATTATGTGATGGATATGGATAAGTATTGGAGGTTATGGGACCTCATGAATTGTATGGAAAAGAATACCGATGGTATATGAAGAATACTATCAGTATAAACTTAGACTGTGTAAAAAAAAAAAGGGACACTTTGAGGAATTTGATTGGACCACCACATCACCTAATGTGGTCCAATCCTTAAAGGCCACCTTAGGTAAGTATGATTAAGTGGTGACTCACCACTTTAATTCAAATAAGATAAGCTTCCATAAAAGCTTAAGAAAACCATTTTTTTCTTCATTTTCTCCCACCATACATGGCTACCTTAGTCTCCTTTCTCTCCAAAAATTTTCTCAAGCACACTTTTCACAAGGTCTCACTTTCAAGCAAGTTTCAAGTTCAAGTTCAAGGTTTTCCAAACCTTAGGTAAGAAAACCAAACTTTTCCCTAAATTTTCTAGGGGTTTTGTTCAAGTTTTGATGGAATTTTTATGATGAGGTGTGGGGTTTGATGTTAAGGGGATTTTGAAGGATTTCAAGCAATGAAAAGGAAGGACAAGCCCCAGCAAGGATTAGGTAAAATTCTAGTCCTTAAAATTAAGCTAAAGTTTATGCTTTTATGCATATAATGTGTTTAATGAAATGTTTTAGCATATGGCATGTAATATGGACATTATGGCATGATTAGTTTATGTTATATGTTGATAGTGATGATGATGGAAAGAAGAAAGTAAGGGTTTTGGTAAAATTCTAAAAGAGACTAAATTGCAAAGAAAAAAAATGAATTCTCAGCAGATTTAAAAATCAGCCAAAAAGTCCCCCTAAACGATGAAATTTCAAGAAAGTTAAAAATAAAAGTTGTAAAACTCGTCGAAACCATGAGGACAACATGGATAGTTTTTCAAAATTCTGCTCAGTTGATAAGTTTAAATTTTACAAAATTTTAGGCATAAAATTTCAAGAAATGGAAACGTCATGAAATGTATTGAATTTGACCATGGTGCTTTTATAAGTTTTATTCTTTGTGAAAAACTGAACGTTTTGTATAAAGTGGTCGTTTTTAGTTCCGCGGGTAAAAATGTAAGTATTTTTGTATTTCGGTTCAAAACTATAAATTCTATGAAAATTGGGTTTTCACTAGAGAACGTTGATTTCCTACACTATTGTAATCAATAAGTAATTATAGATGCTAAGTTTTAAAGGATTCAAAGTTTAGGCAATGAATGAATAAAAGAAAAAGAGATTAAGGGCAAAATGATCATTTTATGAAAAATGGCCAAAACAAACTCGAAACACTCAATATCGGTAAAAGCTCCTTAGCAGGAAATTTTTTCGTAATATATAAGTAATGAAACATTAAAGTTAAGCAATGGGTTTTATAGAGTTACGAAATAGACAAAAAACTCGTTAAGGGTAAAATCATCATTTTTAAGGAAACGGCTAGAACGGAGTCGAACACTCTGAATTAGCATAACATTCTTAGATGAAAAATATTTTGTAATACGTTAAGTAACGAAACCGCCAGTGAGACGGGAAGTTTAACTAAGGGACGCTTAAGAACAAAGGTAACCCGGTAGGTTACAAAGTCAAGTAAAAAAGAAAGTAACCCGATGGGTTGCCTAGCTAAGTAGAAAGAAAGGTAACCCAGTGGGTTACAAAATTAAGGAAAGGAAAGGGGTAAACCGACAGTATACCAAGTTATGAAAAAAGGAAAAATTGATTAATGTTTAAGTTTTATTATCAATCGAGTAGATTGATAAAAAGAAAGTTAACTAATTAGTCGGGTGTTGTACAATCAGGACACAGATACCGACTAATGGAAGGAAAAGGAACGGAATAGAAAACACTAGAGTATAATTTAGGTAAGTTCAGACCTCACCTACAGCATGAAGTAAATAATTTTCAAATGTTTATATTTATATATATGTTTGCAAATGTGTTTGCAATTGTTATACAAGTTGTTTTTAAAAGTATGTTTGCATCTGTTATGCAAAAAGTTTTATAGTTTAAAACAAAATTTGCAATGTATTTACAACTATTATGGTAAAGCATGATTACATTTGATATGCATAAAGTTTTAAAAGATCAAGTAAAGTTTGTAATATATTTGCAAAAATTATGTTTAAAGTATGTTTTGTATTTTGTTAATGCATAATATTTTACAGTTTAAGTTATAAGTTTTATGCTGCATTTGTTATACAATAAGTTTTACAGTACAAGTTATAATTTGAAAATGTGTTTGCATATAATGTGTTAGCATTTGATATGCTCACTAATGTTAAAAGAAGGTAAAGTAAAGATAATAAAAAGAAAGTGTCGTACTAACCTCTTTGTTGTGAGATACTGAAAGTAAAGTTAAAGTTGTGACCTCTTAGATGTGAGGTACACAAGTAAAGTTAAAGTTTGACCTCCTAGATGTGAGGTACATAGCCTCGATGTTCGATGATCTCAAGTCTTCCACAAGAGAAGCATCATGTTTATGATCGTATGATTAAAGATGTTGGTACAAACACCAAAGATTATAAGATAAAGAAAGTTAAGGAACAACGATAAATGTTAAGAAAGAAATGAATGTTTAAGTTTATAGAATGTTCATAAAATGCTCATAATTGAAGTTCATAATTGAGCATATGATAAAGAAAGTTAAGGAACAACGATAAATGTTAAGAAAGAAATGAATGTTTAAGTTAAAATCATACATTATGAATTTGCTTGTATTCTTTACTATAAAGTATTTACGTTAAATGCTTATGCAAAATATTCTGAGGAATGTTTTATGTTAAGTGTTTATGAAAACATTTTCATGGCTACAAGAAAAGGTTTATAAATGACATTTTATGAAAAGCATTATAAGGATTACTGCATGTTAAATGTTTTATGAAAAGCGTTTATGAAAAACGTTTTAGAAAATGTTTATGAAAAATGTTTTTAGAAATTTTTATAAAAAACATGTATGAAAAATGTTATAAGATAAAGGTTTTTATGAGAAAAGTTTTCAAATCATGTTTAAATGATTTGTGAAATTATGTTTGAACTTATTGAATGTAAGCTCATAAAAGTTTCTTCATGTTGTAGGTAGTTTTATGGGTGACCAATAGGACTCGTTAGAAGACCAGTAGGACTCGTTATGAGAAAAGTTTTCAAAGCATGTTTAAATGTTTTGTGAAATTATGTTTGAACTTATTGAATGTAAGCTCATAAAAGTTTCTTCATGCTGTAGATAGTTTTATGGGTGACCAGTAGGACTCATTAGAAGAGCTGGGTGTTGTAGAGGACAGATGCAAGGATTTAGGTATGGATGCCACCACAGTTTGCTTCTGCTACACAAAGAAAACGTTTTCCACTATTTAATATAGTGTTTTCAAAGTTTTAAGAAAATTACAATTTTAAGAAATGTTTTTAAAGTTTTACGATATATTTATAAAATGTTTTATTTTCTTATAAAGTTAAGTTTTAATCAATGATTCAGTAAATATTTCTTAATAAGTTTTAAGAAACGATTTGAGAAGGGTTTAAAGCCAAATGTTAAGCAAGGTCTCGACTTAAATTGCGAAGAAGTCGCAATAGGTTTTATGAACGTTTTAAAGGACGACAAAGAAAAAAAAATTATTTCAGTATTTTTCTTACTAAATAAGTAAGATTAATATTTAAAAAATAATATTTAAGAAAGTTAAGTGACTACTCGAAAAGGCGAGTCGTCACACATAATTTGGCTAGGAGTAAAGATGTCAATTTGGTTGTTCAGCGCAGCTTGAATGGGCCAAAAGGAAAAGTCAGGCTGGGCCGGTTGATGAAAAAGGAGGCTCAACCTAGCGTAGGGCTAGGTTGAGCCACTTGAGTTTTTATAAGGGAAATTAAAAAAATTATCTAATCAGCCTGACTCTACTTTGGGCCTAAATCTTTAGCCTAACCAGGTCGGTCCAACCAAAAGAAATAGGTCATGGGCCGGCCTGATTGCTCTGGCCCAAATTGATAGCTCTAGCTAAGAGAAATCGTATGAATCAAAGGAAAAAAGTTAACTGATAAAAGATAATAGTGACAGTCTAGAGATGATATACCATTTAATCTACTCAATTTAACTACTAGTCTAGTTGGTTCAAATTTTGTGAAAAAATGATAGTTAATTTGGTTTGAATCATAATTTTACTCTTGGAATTGTGCTGTCTCTTTATTTTAAAGTGTGTTTGGAAAGGTAGTATGAATCAGTGGTTAGAACCATTTTTACTGAAGCATGTGAGAGATTTACACTGTAGCAATTTTTTTATTATTACTGTAATATGTGAGAGTTTTACACTGTTTATAACTGAGTTTGTGGTAAGAACCATGATTCTCATCACTCAACCAAACATGGAGTAAATTCCTAATTATTCTTACTCTACTCAAAATTGAAAATTACACAAATAAATTTATAACACTTTTTTTCTTTTTGAAAGGAATAAAGCTTTGTTTTGATTATGAGTGCAAGCAAATGCATAAATGAAATTCGAAACACGAAAGTATGGACTCTAATCCCTTGGCAACAGCTCAGCATTAGATGTCTTGCCACGTCACTCCCGCACAGAAATTGGTGAAACCCAGCAAGAGTTAAAAATGCGTTAACGTTGACAGTTGAGCTCGCATTAAAAGCAAAGCAAAGTCCTTACCACACCAGGACAGTTGGTAGTTCCGAGTCTGACCATCATCATCTTCACCACCGCCTACATTTGGTCTCCTTCCTCAAAAAGCCCCATTTTCATCTTCTTTATCTCTATTTACCTCCATCTGGGTTTGCCTTAAATCGTATCTTTTTTTTTTGGGATAGATAAGGGTTCAATCTTAAATCGTTTCTTACATGGCGAACGACGCCGCTTTGAGGTCGGCCTTGGTTTGGTTAGCTGGGGTGGTGTTGGTGGTGGGAATATGCACTTTCTCGTTCAAGAAAATGGTGGCTACTTATGTGATGGGTGTGGTTGGAATCTCTGGCGTGCTCTTGCCTGATTGGGGCTATTTTGACAGGGACTTTTCTCGCTGGGCCAGTCCCGTTACCTCCGAAGAAAGGGCCGCTTATATTGCTCGTCAGAGATCTGGACCGACAAGGTTCACCATACGTTGTCTATCTTTTTTATTATGCCGTTTGTGAACATAGTTTAAATTAGAGTTTGAATAAATATAAATTTTATGAGAAAACACTCGAGTAAAGTTGATTTGAACTATGCCAAACACAATGGATTCTAAACAATGGCTGATTACTAGGAAAGATTCTTCTGGTCTCTGGTGGTTTTTTATATTAAAAAAATACATAGTAGATACTAGGCAGCATTTTTTGAGGAAATTTTTTTTGTGTCTGCTGCAGATTTAGGATCTATCCATTGAGATAAAATACGTAGCAGATACTAGGTAGCAGTTTTTGAGGAAATTTTTGTTGTGTCTGCTGCAGATTTAGGATCTATCCACTGAGATTTACTGCATATTCCATTATTTATGGGTATGGCCTGTACAAGTGGTGGAAGTTCGTCTCTAGCTAGTGATCACACCAGCTTTGCCGCCACTTCAACTTGATTGCTTTGTTCCAAGGGAGTTTTTGTGGGCACTTTCTCTGTTTTGTTGTGTTAAGAATATGAGAAAATTTTCGTGTAAGATTAATTATTTATTTGAGTATATTGTTCAACGTTATTTCTCTGTACTAACATTGGTTGAGCAATTAGTCCGTATTGATGGAAGAAAATGAAGCTAATAGAAACAAAAGTTCAGTTTAAGCTGGAAAGGAAGGAAGAAAATCTAATCTATTATCTTGTTTTTCTGTATAGTGGCTAGTAATTGAATTTTTAGAACTTGTACAAAATGTACTTTCGTTTATTGGTTGTCTAAAATTTTGCCTTTTTTGTTTGTCACTTACTTTCTGTATTTTTATTTTATTTATTTAATTTGCACTGCCACTGCATATAAGGTTTTCGATGTTAATACAACAATTATACCAGTCAAATCTGAACTCTAGAATTGAAAACCAAACTCTGGCAAAGCTAGGCTCCTTCATTGTAAATCATGGGACAAACATACTATTTACAGTTTTCGGGAAATTTTTTTTCTAAAATATACGGACACTCTGTTGTTGATCAACAGAAGCCCCACATTGGTCCAAAGCCAGTTCCCACATACATTAGTCAACAAATTTACTTCGGACACTCATGTTAGTTGCGGAGCTTTCATAATTAAACTCAAATACTCCAAGAACTAAGGCCAATTCTCAATCATTTGAGTCTCACATTCGCCGGCGATGTCGCGTAAGGTTGCGGCTTCTTGTGTGCCGGTTCATGGTCTTGCAATGTCCATACGCTATTGCAAAACTCCCCAATGATATTCTTCGACGGAATTAGAGTTTCATTATTGTTTGTTTGCAATAAAACCATTCATTTAAGCACTTTGATAAGGTTGAACAGTCATCACTTTCAATGGTAGCGCGGTAGCGGCTTTCGCAGCTATAAAGTTCTGGCTCATGATCTGCTTTAAATCATCTTGTCTCCCCATATCTAATTTATTCAAAAGGGAATACGAACTTACATGCATGTACAAATTAGCACTTTTGTTAGATTCCTACTAAGAATATTATTTGTCATTAAAGAAAATACAAAACATAAGGATAAAGAGAATAACATATAGAGTTCATTACGAACCATGAAGTAATAATTTAGATGGGTAGAGACTTGAAAGCAAAAGAGAAAAAACATTTTTCTTAAAAGTTAAGGTTACAACGGACCTTGATCCAGTCCTTAAAAATATTCAACTTGGCTTTTTCTATCAAATTAAAAAAAATAAATAACTTAGGGTTGAGCGCTCTCATCACTTAGGGATTTGCCAATTGGCCCCCATCTTACGAGGTGCGGTGCGGTGCGGGTCAAGAACCGCCTTATGTACACCCGACCCATTTAGATATATACACACACGACCTCAACCAAAAACCCTGAATTACGTCTGACTCCCAAATCTTCTCTTTCTCCTCTGCCAAAAACCCTATCTCTCTCCTCACCTTCTACCGCCAATCTGCCGCCGCCATCCGTCTGTTGCGCGCCTGTTGTGGTCCGTCCGCTTGCCGTTCGTCAGTCACCTTTTCTACAACGTAAGTATTCCTTTGAGTGATTTATGGAGTTTTTTGATACTTAAAAGCCCTAAGAGGATGCTTGGTCAGTTTTCAATAGTAATTATAGCTGGAAAAAGAAGCTTAGCGTATTCGACTTTTAAGTGATACAAGATAGCAACTAGTACAACCTATGATATTGTTCATCTCTCAGTATTTTTTTTTTTAATGGAGTTCATCCCTCAATACTAATACATAAATGTCATTTTTTTATATGGTAGATAAAAAAAAAAATGCCAAGTTAACGGAAGAACAAGTCCCTGGTGGCCAAAAATATAGTGATAAGATATTGGTTTGTTTGTTTGTTTCTTTTCAATTAAAAGTCAGAAGAAGTATAAAAATGAACATTAGAATTTAGAACACGAAAATATAAGATATAAAGATAGTTTTTTATTTTCAATTTTCCCTTAGAAAAGGTGTTTTTATTTTTACTTTTAATTCAATTTGATCCCAAAAAAATTATCCTTATTAGGGTAGTTCACAAATATGCGGGTTACTTGAGAGTCCTTTTGGAGTCGTGTAATGTTTTTCTCGTATCATTTGGAGTCCCAATTTTGGAATCAATCTTTTAATATAAGATTTTTTTTAATTTCATTTTTTCAATAAATTTAACCATCTAAAAATAAAACCCAAAAAAAGAGAAAAATAATCCTTAGCAATTTCCAAGTCTCGACCTCTTAAAAGACCCGTTAGAAAAGAAGAGACATAACACAGAGTCTTGCTCATCAGGAGGATCGAGATAGAATGAGGCTGCTGACGCACAACATGCTGTCCTCCAACGTGAAGGGCGTGACGAATGGCTTTCCTCTGGGGATCGAAGTGGAGAAAGTGGTGGAGAAGCAGGTGGAGCTAAGCCCCGACTTCCTCAGAAACATCTTCTCCAAGATTGATTGGAAAGCCCTTGTCGATGCCTCCCGCACCTTTGGCTATGCGGAGCTCCCCGACCAGGCAGACTCCTCCATGCTCGACTCCGACGACTTCCTCCGCAAGTTCCACCACGCCCTTCTCGAGCTTCACCTTGAGGAAGGCGCTCTCCTCTGCCCAGAGACTGGTCGCCGCTTCCCCGTCAACAAGGGCATTCCCAATATGCTCCTTCACGAGGACGAGGTTTGATTTTTTTTTTTTTTCCCTTTATTTGATTTTGATTTTGATTTTGATTCACTCACTGATGGTGGAATTGGATAACAATATTGAGTGATTTTCTAGTGCCACCGTTTGTATTAGAAATTTGGGTATGTAAATTTATAAGATGGTTTGATCGGGAATGAAAATTCTTGGTTTTGTTTTTCTTGTTTTTTTCTTTTTATATATTTTGTTTCGGAATCATGATTCGGTATTTTCTCCCAAGATGTTTAATTGGATAAAATTGGTTCGGCTCATTTGTACGATCTTCGAATAAATGGCTGCTAAGCCCTCCTATGATATGAACAAGGAACAAAGAAATAAGGCAGACAGAGGAGGACAAATTTCCAAAGCTTTTTCTAACATTTTTAATCTACACAATCGATTCTCCATCATTTACAAAATAAATGGTTTTTTTCTGCCCTAGATATGATATCAACATTGTTAATAAATTGCAAAGAATTTCTAAGCTGTAGTCTCTTTTTCGGCAATGAATGGCTAACCAAACTAAAATAAAATGAACCACCTACTTCTGTACTAATTAGGTGGTAGATGTAATAAGTATTAAGGCACGTTAAGACTCTCCTATCAGCTCTCGATGAATGTCAAAGAGAATTTATCAAAATCTGTGTTGAACCCCAAAGCCACGCCTGCTTGGTCCTATTTATCTTTGCAGCGGGGGGTTTCACATGGTGGAGGCGGAACGCCAAACACCCAGTCTAGAACATTCAAGTATTTCGATCGAAAGACCTCCCTCTCCTGTGCATAACAGTGCATTATGATGGCTGTTGACAAGCTGAAGACTGCAACATCGGCTCTGTTCAAGTTCCTCGACCGTGGCAAGTACCCAGCATCGGCCAGGCACGTGAAGAAGCTCTCAATGGCTCGTGCAAGGCAGTAGAGTGATATTTCAATCCGCCTGCTTTTCTTCTCAATGGCCAAGGCCAGGCCGGTTGGGAACTGTCCAACAACAGAAACAAGACTATCAAAATGACACGTTTCCATGCAACCATTGAATTAAGAAGTTGAACAAGGTATCGTACCGTCCCCATTGCCACCATTGGAATGTTGCATTTCTTAAAAAGCCTAAAGAGAAAGCACGTCCACATCCTGATCACCAATGAAACAGAGTTTTCTAAATCAAGACAGCATCATTCTTAATGCATGAAAGAGCGCAAGCAGTCACTATCAGGTTGTAAGCCATATTGTCTGCGGAGTAAATAGCTTTTGTTGGCAAACCAGAGTAAGAAACATAAATTTAGCCTATGCATCATCATATTTTGTTTAAACAAGCATTACAGATGTAGTTGGCAAAATAGAAAGTGATGCAAAAGCTAACATAGGGACCATTTTAAAGAATTTTCCTCCACTTGAATGAGAAGATTAGTCAGATCCTTGCCAATGACAAACCGAAAATTGATGCCTTAAAGTGTTTTAATGTATCACAAAATATAAATTTCCATGGAGACATAAAAATTGAAGACCATTAGCAGAAAGTGCATGTCCACATGTACTATAATGTTTCCCACCAATTCAATATGAAAAAATACAGCACAGACACCTTGTTTTGCATAATGTACATTCTTGGGCTAGCATAACCACCAAAAAAAAGTAGAGAACCTCATAAGTAAACCTGGATAGATTTACCAGCTAATATTTGCATGTAACTACTAAACTAATTAGACTCCATTCCTTTGCTCCTGGCTATACATTGGCAAAGCTAATTTATTTCTTTAAACCGAGGTCCAGAAAATAAAAATTAAAAAAACACAAGATAGGTGGATGCTTACCAGGCTGACGAGCAGTATGCAGATAGAAACAAGCTTGATCTTGCAGTACCAAGAAGACTTTTTCCCAGTATTGTGGAAGGCCTGCGCGTAATCAAACATATGTCTGTAAGACTATCGGGCACAAAAGGAAAGGATATACAATCGCTGTGGAAGAAAGTTTTTTTTTTTTTTATTTTTTTTATGAGAAACTTTTTTTGTTCTCACCCTTGTTTAAGTAAAGTTTAAAAGAATGACAAAAAAAAAAATGTTTGCATCATATTACAAGGGTTTGTAACCGCAGGACTCAATCTTAATGCGCTCAATGTAAAAAAAAATAAAATAATAATAATAATAAATAATAAAAAAAATGTTCAGCTTATGTTCATCTTAACATATACACTTGGCAGCCATGACAGGTCCACATGTTGAAATGACCATGCTCCAAGCATTTGAGAACGTTATATTCTTTCGTTCAACTGGAAACTTTTTAATTGCAAGTAACCTCAAACCATCAAGAAATTGTTTCTCTAACAAAAGTTTCAAAAATTAAAACCGCTTTTTCAAACACCTGCGCCGGAACTTCAACAACTATAAAAGAACACATTTAATTCTCAAAGTATCAAGACAGGAAAATTCATGATTTGTGAAGAAAATCAAAAGCAGTCACCTTTTCAAGAGGTCTTGGCGGTGAACTATAAGTGCAGGAATCAGATAAACTGGTAGATAAACCGGTAGCGCCCTCTTATAGGCTTGGATAAGAAAGGAAAGAATGTGCCCACTGCATGATTGATTTCCATGTATAATCTGCACAAAGGCTGAAAAGCTTAAGAAAGCAAGGTAACATAGCAATGACAGGCAAAGTTCAATTGCAAACTCAACGCATCAACAACATACTAACAAACCAGACTCCAAATCTTCTCGTAGGAAAAAGAAAACAGTGCAATGATCAAAGACTGCATACCGAGCATGGAACTTTCATATTTGGATTTAGTTTAATGTCCACGCCGACGGATTTGTAATATCTCTCTACCGCTTCCAAATTAGTGAAAGGAATTCCAGATGCAATCTCTTTCACAGCTTTCAGAATAACAGTATCCTTTCCGCCATGTGTATTAAGAAACGATTTATACGACGGAGGCAAACTATCCTGCTTCAATATGTAAGCAGACCTGAGCAATACATTTTGCTTTCTTTATTCAG
Organism: Artocarpus hirsutus; assembly: GCA_946598075.1. Lineage (NCBI taxonomy): Eukaryota > Viridiplantae > Streptophyta > Magnoliopsida > Rosales > Moraceae > Artocarpus > Artocarpus hirsutus. The sequence goes on along the minus strand of CAMOHE010056408.1, from coordinate 4,711 downwards.
TCAAAGAACATTCTAGGAGAAAAATGTAATACAATTCTCTGAAACGAATAAACAAAGTATCAATACAAATTGAGAACTTTTACGCACAGAATTTGGGAGGAAGAAAGACACATGAGGAAGATATCACCATGCGCCCAGGTGAGTGGCTTGCAAATTCGGCCGAATCGTTTGCTTTTGATCCCGCAGCGCGAGGCTAGCACGGCAGCTCGCATAAGAATGTATATAGCCAGACTCGTATGCTGAGTTTCTAGCCCAGTGAGAAGCATCGACGGTCCTGCTATTGCCCCTGCTAACAGAGCCCTCCATTTCGCCGTCCTGAACTAGAATCGAAAGCAAATTTTCGTCTTAACGCCAATTCAAATGCAGGCATAAAAATCAGAAATTCACAAAGAGAAGGAAGGAGAAAGGGAACGTGCCTGCGGTGACCTCCCAAAGAACCTATAAGCTCATCCACCGAGACGAATGTGCCGGCAAAAGTGCCGAGAAATAAGCCATATCGCAGCGTCTCCTTCACGGCCATTACGATTGCTTCGCCGTTCGTGATCATCCCTTCCTTCCTGCAAACCACAAAAGCCAAAAATACAAATCTGCATGAGAATTTCAAGATCAAAAAATCAAACTCCGATTCTCGAAAAATCCAATTCACGGCGAACTTCACATTTCACCTTAGAGAGGCCAATGCCTTCCTCCTCCTCAACCGAGCAAGAATCGAGAACAGAGCGAGACCGCCTTTGAGACCTGCTCCGATCGAGAATCCCTTCACGGAAGCAGTCACGATCCTCCGTAGCTTCTCCGAGTCCTGGAACGGAAATTCACGGTACATGACAGACGACGACGCGGCCGAAGATGAGGGACAACGATCGGATCCGCCGTTGCAATGCGCACAGGTCGCGTCGCCATGGTCAATTCCGGCGCAACCATTCTGGCGAGGGAATCCCACGGAGTTGCTGCAAGACGGTGGCGGCGGCGGCGGCGGCGTCATGGCTGCGAGTCCGCTAGGGTTTCGACCAAACGACGGAGAGAAAGAGACAGAGAGATTGAAGCGACAGGCTTTAAAAGTAAAAGAGGAAGAAGAAGAACATGGTGGGAAATATTTTATGAACAATGCCACAACATGCCTATTTGCAAAAAAATCAAAATCAAAATCAAATTACACTTTATATGTCACGCAAGAATAAATACAAAATTAAAATTATCAAAAAAATAAATAATTTGTGACCTTTTTTGAAAATTTTTTTAATATGATATTTTTTAATCCACGGCTAAAACAAATTATATATCTCTAAAACTCCCGGAAATATTCTTTTATGGCTTTTGAAATGGGGCGTGAGAGAGAGACGGGAAAGGGGGCAGCCATCAAACGACAAGTCAGAGAAGCACATGTAAGTGACAGTTTTTCTGTGGTTTGGAATTGGAACAATGACGTGTTCTCGAGCTTCTCTTTTCTTTGCCCTTCTCTGGCTCTTTCTAGTCTTTTTCGTTACAGTTGTGTGTCTTTTGCAGAGCTTTTTTTGGGTCCAAGTAAAAAAAAAAAAAAAAAGAAAAGGTTCCTTGAAAAAAAGAAGCAAAACTTACAATAGAACATGTTTTTGATTCTATGAATAGGTTCGTTTTTAACTGTTTGAATTGATTTTTTATTAATAAATGAAAACAATTTTTTTATTATGCATTGCAAATTTATAACGTGAAAAGTCAGAATCAAATTCTTAAAAAAAATTACAATATATGACTAAATTATTTTTATAATATAATATTATTAAATATTTTAAAGATGTCCTTAATTAAAGATAATTATTTTTTTTTGAGCTTGAAGAGGAGAATTTGAACTCAGGTGTAGATTTTATCGCTAGGCTGTGCTTACAACCACACAAGTAATTATTTTAGTGATATCATATTTTATATTATGTAATTGCATAGTAACTGTTGACAGGCAAAACTCGTCTAAAATCTCTTAAATTTCTCACCAAAATAATAACTCACGTGTGAAGTAAATAAAACAATAAAAAATAATAGCGATAATACAAAAATTTAGAGTTGTTCACCTTAGATGAATGCTATATCTACTATGGGTTTTCTTAGGTGGTAGGGTTTCACTATGAAAAAATAAGTGTACAAAAGGTTTGTGTCAAAAATTGGACTTAGGTAGCTCTCTAAAATTGGCTTCTATTTATAGTGTTTGGAGATGGTCAATGCTTTACTCCTTAAGAATAATTTAAATTCAAATACATGATAATCTTTTCTCCTATTGGCTAACGTCACCACCATGATCTCTTATAGGATTTATATCTTATGAGTATCTTCGATAAATCATGATCAGCTTGAGTGTTTATCACTATTTTGAAGATCTTCTGATTTAAACACAAACATGGTGGTGATGTTAAATCAGAAGATCGTGATCATCTTGAGTGATAAACACTCAAGCTGATCATGATTCACCGAAGAGTATCCAGTAGATCATTTTATCCTTCTTAGGTATCATTTGAAAAGAAGCTTTTGAAATACACTGAGGCAATATGGGCCAAGATCATTCTTGGGCCTTTCTGGGCCTAATACCCGATCAGGCCCAACTAGGTGACCCAATAACAGTAATTATTTTAATAATATTATTTTGAGACATATATAAAATATTAAATATTAGAGTTATTTTTATTTAATAAACATAATTGAAAACAAATCTAACCGTTAAAAAAATACGAGCTAGTAATAAGAGCAAAATATTTGTGTATCATAGTAGCTCAAAAAAAAAAATGGAAAGGGAAATACGGTTCCAGAGGCAAATTTATATGGTATTAATGAGATAGAATAATTGCATCATCTTCGCTGTTGAAATGCTACAGGATGAGAAGGACACCGACCTTTTCTTTTTTTTGGACAAACTGGATGAGAACCGACGAAGTAGGTTGGAGTTGGGGTCGTAGAGTCGTGGGTGATATGTTTGCCCCTTTTATCTATGATGTGTACGGTGGGAGACAGTTGTGCAAGTTTTTCCCCATAATTGTTTTGCCGGCGGATTAGGTGCATTGTGCATTGTATTATTTCACATAATTGTTGGCCTTTTTAGGTACGATCTTCACCAATAGGAAAGAAAATAGGAGGAATGAGAAAAATATGAAAAAAAAGCCGTAGAGAAAGAAACAATTGGCCGATAAAACTGAAACGAAAATGATTTTATTTTTTTTATTTGATATTACAAAAGAAACTAAAAGAATGAAAAAATTACTATTAATATAATTATTATTTTATCTAAATATTAATTAGTTATTTTTTAATTTGGTATCTAAATTTTTTGTTAAAATTTTGATGAAAAAGAAAAATAAATTGGTCACTTTACTTTTTTTGTATTGTTGTCAAACTTTTACTTTTTAAAACCTATCTATATTTAAAGAAATCAAATATGGTGGAACCCACATATCATTTCTTTCACTTATTTTTTCTTTTTATTCTAATTTTTTTCTACCAAACACCCCATCATATCAATTTCCATCTCAATTCTCAAAATCCTTCTAATGTTTTTTTTCCCCTCCACTTTTTACTCATACCGATAAGAGCACAAGGGGAAACAAATGTTGGCATATTATTTTTAAAATAGGTGAAAATGTTTTTGTTTTGAAAAATAAAATTTTTTTAAGAATTATGTTGAAAGTGTTTTTAAAATTTTTGCCTCGAAAAATATGCGAAACATTTCTAAAAATTCTGAGAACAAAAACAAATAAGGTCATAAAGCCCCCATCAACTTTTGGAGTCCATATGCTAAATGATAGCCCCCCAGTTAGAGGAAAATGCTTTGGCGCCACCAACATTGCTAAACACTAAGTGTATATTTGAAAACGTAATTTAAATTACAAAGCTATGAGTCAAATCAACTTTATTATAACATTTTTTCTTATAAAATTTAAATTACAAACTAACTTTAGTTCAAATTTCTACATGCCTAAAATAGCCTATAAAACTACGAGAAATGCTAAGATCACTCTCTCATAAAGAGAGTGACCCTAGCATGAGAAAGTTACCCTAGCATTTTTCATAAAACTAATAGAGAATTAATCTTAAAAGGGTATTTGCAAGTATAATTAGAATTAAAACTTTTGAATGAAAAACAGTAACTATAGCTTACCTTTTTTTATTATTGAATTATATGAAAGATTTATATTATAATAACCAAAAGTTTTAATTAGAATTGATTTTACCAAACACCCAGCTTCATACTATAATAACAGCTTTTACTTCCGTTCTTAGAATTTTCAATAGGGAGGGTGGCCTAAAATCACTATCTAGCTCAAATGTTGATAACTAATTTGACTTGGGTAATTGACATGTTTCATATTTGTGAGCTCATGTGTAAGCATATGCTTTGATAGTTATTAGCCAACGAGTGATTGTACGGTCGTTAATGGTGTTGTAGACTGGAACCACTAATAGGTTCGATTGAAAACGTTAAAGAGATAATACGTATACTTGCTTCTAATACGAGGAAGTCAAAATGGAACACAATAAATCGAGCACAAATATGATTCTTTCAAAAATATAACACTATAAAAGATAAAAAACACTGATCAAACAAGATTTACATACTAATAGCACTGAGACCTAATACAACACCGCCGAGGACAACAACTCGCGAACTAGTCAAATAGATTACAACAGAATGTGAAAAAATCACCTCCATTATTACAACAAAAAACTAACAACTCAAAAAACAAATTGTTTCTAA
>CAMOHE010056406.1:0-66200 GCA_946598075.1 Artocarpus hirsutus | reverse complement strand
AACGTCCTCTCGCAAGACCAGAGGATGAAGAAAAGGTGAAAATCATATTAAAATATATATTCTTCTCAGGATTCACCCTTCCTGAGAGCAACACAAACACCAGTGACAAAGTTGTTGAAGAAAGTAGAGAACGCAAGAACGGGAAGTGTGTTGAGTATTCCTAAGCATCATAAGAAGGCAAGTAATTCTTAATAGAGTTTTTACCCCCCAATTATACCCTTGAATGGTGATTCAAGCATCTCAAAGAAAAATGGTGGTTCAATCAATTTATTGTAGCTGCAAATAGAATCTGATTCAGCCACATATGATCCTCCTTAAAGATTGGCTCATAGCACTGCAGGTTACTCATCATGAATATGAAGTTGAAACTGCTAATGGAAGGACAATTGCAAAACAAAGGAGAACAAAGAGTTCAGTCATGTTTGAGGTTTATTCTCACTTACCTTTATAAACTGACATATGCATAAACTCAAGCTGCATATTTTATGTGCGATATGTGTTACCTGATGCTGAATTTTCTGTTTTATGACCAGGATATGAGAAAACAGAAAAAAATGAATACACCAAAAGCGAACACCCCCAGGACTCTTGCCAAGGTATCTGAAAGCGAAATTTATATCTTCTTTCCATTTTTAAACCATCCATTGTTCATTATCATCTCTTTAAAGACTCTAACAACCTCGTCAAATAACCGAGGGTGTAGGACTTCTTATTGCAATTTAATAGCCCAAGGATGGCATAGTTTTGTTGAACCGTCAGATGACCAAAGAAGCATGGTGTCCTCAATCTAGATACATAAACTTTTCATGCTTTCTCTACTTTTGAGCCTATAAAAGTCTACACGAGTTTGGTACTAGCTCACCAAACTTCCTAACAACTTTATTTTGGGTCTCTCTGCTTCTTTTCCGTGGCATGTTCCAGGGCACGCTTAGTATAGGAACATGAATTGCAGGTTCACTTATTGACTGGAAAGGGTAGTTCCCGTAACGCTTCACTATATAACTTTCATGCATGCTGCTTTCGCCAGTTCTGACTGTCACCACATTAGATGCTAGTTAACCCCTATATCTAAAAACTCCTTTGGTTAGACACTTTGTTAAAGCTATCTATACATAGAATTGAACTGTGATTTCAGGTTCTTTGGTACATTAAGACTTATATTACGTAATGCATTTTAAAGCTCGGTTATCTTTAGTGTGTAACATTTTTATAGCTCATGCAAGGTATGGAGCGGGCTCGTCCACGTCCTTCAAACATAGGAGATTTGTTCAGAGAAGAGTCCCTGGATCCTTATGCGGATGATCCATATGCATTTGATTCGAGGTATTCGCAATTAGTTACCTGCACATGTTCCTCCAAAACATATTTTTTCTTGTGAATATAATGCTTTAGTTGTAATTTTTTTAATAGTAACCCTCAGGCCCCAGTATCTATTAGATTGTCATTTCAAGTTGACATGAATCTGTCATAACATTTAAGTCTCTCTTTTTTCCCCCTTGATGGAATAACATTATCATCTCCAGATATCAATTTTTTTTTTTTTTTCCCTCTCTTTCAGGAGAGTTCTCTGAGGTTTTTCTCAACTGCATCACTGCGGCAGATGGGCACTCATTTGATCAACACGAGGGATTTGAAGGGAAATGTAAATATGTACATAAATTGGATTTTACAACTTACCACTGAAATTTTGCTTTACTTGGATGGCTTTGTCAATTCCGCACTCACTTGTACATACATAAAGGCTTCGCAAGATGGACAATGACAAAGCGTCAAGAGTCGATAAACTGTGACCGTTGGTCTGTTATCCTCGTACGAAAAGTAACGAGGTTTGGGACTTTTTCCGTGTCCAGGGAGTAATTGAAAATTATGGCAAAAGCCTTCTCACACAATATAATACATTAATTGGGAAATTGATCACGCCTTAATTGAAAGGAACATTAGATGAGTGTTATATCCAAATTTTCACCTGTCCCGATTCAAATAAATAAAAGGCTGATGAAGGGAATAAACATAGTTTCCTATAACTGATCAATGTAAATAGTGTGTTCAGCAAATAAGATTGCATATAAGAGTTTTACGCTGCATTATATTTTTGCTTTACATTGTAACATGTAACAGTTTTACACTGTTCACGGTGTAAACTTATAAATTTAAATTCATTTGTCAAATACCTTAGTCTAAATAATAGTTAGTATTTTTATTTTATGTAACTACTTAATTTTTCTTCGTTATAAAAAAAATGTACTATAAAAATATGGATAAACATTTTTAATTTTTATTTAAGGGTTAAAAAGGTAAATGAAAAAGTTTTTTATATTGTTTTTACATAAATTTGGTTTGTTCCAAAACAGCTTATAGAACTTAAAAAGTCCATTGAGTGTGTACATCCGACCAAGTTCTTACAACTTTTTTTTGGCTTGTTAAGTTCTTACAAACTTGATGGCCTGGCAATTGCTCTTTGAAAATTCGCATATGATGCCTTAAAAAAAAATAAGAATGATGCTCAGCCATAAGAGCGAGTGGATGATGGTCTAAACGCCTTAAACATGAAACTGCAAGCAAAGCATAATACTGTGATACTGATCAACCCACATTTTCTGTGCTCATTGGTTTTTCTCCCTCTCTACTGGAAGACATTGATTGTCGCAACTTGCACCTGTAATCGAGGCAAGAACTTCCAAATCACACAATTACAAGACAACAAAAAAAATAACAAGAAGAATGTCAAGCCGACAGATTGGAAGAAGACTCAAGTTCTTATTTCCCAGGCAAGGCGCCACATGAAAGTACAAAGGCGAAATTCGATTGAAATGAAACCCAAAAAAAGGGCAAGCGTTTTCAATTTCCGTAATTATTTCGACCAAACAAAGCTTCAGAAAACAAGATTCTACAACGTACGAGTCATCTCAAGCTAAAATCAGTCACGTAATTTGCTTGAAAACCAGTAGTACGGAATGCAGAGTGATCAGAGAGATCCACAGACGAGCAGCATAAAGAAGGTGAAGAGAAAGAGCAGCACCACGAGAAGCTCGAACGAGCCATAGAGCTTCATCCTTTTGTTGTTCAGACGCTCTCTTGCCACTTGCATCTTCAGATCTGCAATATCCTTCTTCAGCATCTCCTCCTGATCAGGAATCAGTCAAAAAGCTAGAGCAAAAACTTCTCGCGTTTAAAATTAGTCTGGTTCGACATATAAAGCATCTGTACCATCTGAAGGTTGAGAATGCGATTCGCTGGAGATTTCAGAGGAGAAAGCAGATGTTTGACTTTGAATCGAGTTGCGAGTTTTGGCGGTGTCAGAGCTTCGCTCTTGGTTTGCGTCTCTGATCCCTCGCCTCTAATCTCCTTCTTCATTATCTCCTCCTGATCAGAAACAGAAGAGAGTTAGGGCAAAAACTTCTCGTGTTCAAATCCACCTCCTGAATCAACAGATAAGGCATATATACCATTTGAGGGTTGAGGCCGCGATTCGCCGGAGATTTCAGCGGAGAAAGCAGACGTTCAACTTTGAATCGAGTTGCGATTTGTGGCGGTGTCGGAACTTCGTTCTTGGTTTACGCCTCCGATTTCTCTCCCTCCATTGATTTCGATCTCTTACTCTTGTCTTCCCTGTCTGTGTTTTCAATTTCCACAGAAACGTTAAAAGCGACGCGAGAGAAATTCCCCGGGCCTCGCTATTTATTGCGTGTCATAACGGACGAGAAACCGTCCCTACCAATATAAAATTAAAAAAATGTTTTTTCTTTCTTGTCTTTCTTTTAAAATAAAGTTGGTGAGGGAGGGAAATGACCAAAATATGGGTGAATAAATATTAATAGTTGAAATTTTTTCAGTTTAGGGAAAAAAATGGTAAAAGAGAATACTGAAAATACCCTTCACAACATCGACCATCGTAATAGCATACCACAATCATTGATAGAGACAGTATGACATTATATTGAGTGCGGGCGCAAACCCTACTTGATTTTTGAAAATTGTATTTTTACACTAAATTTTATTTAACAATTTTAGGGTTATACTCCTATGAAATAATTAAAAAAATAATGATGTGCTCTTATTTTATAAGAAAAACAATAACGACGCCCTCACTCAATAATAAAATTATATAATTATATATCCATTTTTTAAAGCACCAATTTAATTTTTTTTATAAATATATATATATATATATATTGAGCTCTATTACTGATCGTGGTGCTTTTTGTGACTTGTATCAAAATTCACAAGTGTCGTTGTAGGTTTGTCACGAGAGACTTAGTTCATAGTGGCGAGGCGAGCCTCATGTCCTACAGTTTTCTTTGTGATAGCAAGGTTTTGTCGCTCTTCTGAGGCGGCGGACTTTAGGCATCAGGGGTTAGGATGTGAGATTTTTTTTCCTTTCTAATGTTGAGTGAATATGTTAATAATTCTTTTCCTAAACAAGAGGTTTTGTGTATCCATTGATGTTCATATCATCTTTTCATGTTTTAGAATTAAAATATATTTTATTTTTTCTTAAATTAAAAAAATATTTTACATATTATATAATTGATTTTTTTATAAAACTTTAAATGATTATGCAATGGATATCTAAATTATACTATTTTTTTAAAAAAATAATTATAATAAATATAAAAAATATTAAAAAAAAACATATCTATAGAGAATAAAAATACTATTGGCTATTTCTTTCGGTTCCCTTGGTTTTTTTTTTCCCCCTTTTTTTCATTTTTCTATTCGACAATTTCTTTATGAAATGATAGGACAAAATAATATTTTTTGCGGGAAAGGCAAGGGCGGTAAAAAGCCTAGACTTAAGAGAGCCTTCTAGCATATATATATATATATATATATATATATATATATATATGTATGTATGTATGTATGTATGTCTCCTCTCTTAAACAATCCCAAAACCCAGAAAAAATCTCCTTCTTGCTTTGCAAGAAACCTCGCTTCCTCTCTATCTCTCTCTCTCTTCCCTTTCTCGGACTTTCACTTGTAATGCGCTTCTACGACTAGAAAGAATGACTCCAGAGGCACAAAGGGCCGTTCAAGATTCTGAGACTTCAAGATCAGCGAAGTGTTGGTGAGACTGCCTTCCGACACTCCAGTTGTTGACGTCGAGATCAACCCATACGTTAATGTCGTCCCAAAGCAATCTTCCCTTGGCGTCCCTAAACATTCTCTCACTTTTGCCTGGTTTGTTTTCTTCTTCTTTTTCCCCCTTGGGTTTTTCTTCACATATTTTGACGTTTGTCCTGTTGTATGGGAAGGAAGTACCGTACTTGTTTTGTGCGGTTGTGGTTTCTAAGACCAGAATTTGTTGATTTGTTTTTTCACCATAATTGTTAGAACACAAGTTTTTCAGGTAAGACCAAACTAAATTCAAACCACTAACAATTTTGTTCATGTTTTGGCCATGGAACACATTAATTCTAAGAGGCTTGGGAAAAGAAGGGTAGTGTCTGACAATTCAAGAAATATGGGTACTAGTTATTTCAGGATCAAGCAGCTTGTAGTCTCATGAATAGTGTTTGTAATCTCTTCCTGCATTCTTCTTCTTTTTTTAAATCTCCAAACGGACAAGGTACTTCAATAAGTTTTCCTCATCGAAAAATTAGTAATATAGAGACCAAACAGTGTTCAGAATGTGTGTGTCAGCGATGTTTTACATATGTACTAGGCATCTGTCATATTAATTTTTGCCCAAAAGGGGCTTTCTTTCTTCTAATCGTGGGACCTATTGTTGGAGATGTTGGGTTTTATTGCGTATTAAGAATACACAATACTTGTCTTAACTTCGGCAGCCATTGCTCAAAACATGCCACTTTCTTCGTTTACAGGTATCGAAAGCAGTTTACTTCTTGTCAAGCTGAGATTCGCTGTTCCACGCACCATGACAAGTTGGCCACGATTCAATGTACCTCTTGTGTGAAATTGGATCTACCATTTGAGGAGAGTTACCATTGCTCCCCAAGCTGCTTCAAGAATGCATGGGAGGAGCACAAGGTCTCTCATAATCGAGCCAGTGAAACTGCACGAACCACAAATGGACAAGCGGGAGAAAAACTCAGTGGCTCATTGCATGGTAAACACTGGATTAAGTCTGAATGGCTCAATGTTGGTTCTTCAAAATCTTACAAACCGACTCTGAATGATTGTGGTTCCATTTTAAAGCTGGAAGTTGTAGGTGCAGATTGCTCAACAGGTACTCCATTGTCTCCCGTAAAGATTATAGAGACGAATTCTGTGATTACTGCTCCTAATTGCTAGCCTCGTTGCATAATCAAATGTTCACCGACAACTCTACAAAACAAAGTTCTTTTATCGTATTTTTATGTGCAAAAATGAATTTGTTTTTGAGATTTGTGTTTTTTCAATTAATTTTGTTTTGTTTTAATTAATATTGTTTTATTTTTAGTTTTGTTTAATTTTATTTTATTTGTGTTATTTTACTATGTTGTGTTGTGATTATTTTTCTATCATTATTATTCATAATTGTGTGTTGAATTAAATAAAGTTGGGCAAAATTGTAATAAAAAATCAATAGGGTCGAATTTAATAAGAAAAAGAAGAGAAAATAAAAAGAATATTAATTTTAATCTCAGATATGATCTTAACCGCTAGATGAAGAAGATGGGCGGGCGAGATTGGGAGCGTGGACACACACGAGGGACGCGAGAGAGTAGCAGACAAGAAGATGCAGGTGAACAGTGCACATGGGTCCACGGTTACATATTTCAGCTCTCCTTCAGCCAATCACGTAGCGCGTGATTTACACGGGCCATCGAGCATGTCAAACTCTATTTGGCTGGTTCCCACGTGTTTCTTTGAACAAAACTCTGACATGTCAATGCACTCCATTCTGATTTTGTCATAAAATAGACCACCACGTTTGAAAAGCCAAACAAAATGCAACAAGTATCTGGCATTCTCAAGAGAAGAAAACAACCTAATTTTTCCCTCATTTACACGGATTTCATGCTCTCCCACATGGATTACGGTCGGAAATTGTGATACGAGTAAGTCCTCAACCATGCATTTTTCTATTGCAAAATTTAGCCTTTTCATAGCTATAAAACCTACTTTGTACAAGGAGAACAAACACATTTTGAGCTTGTTTCTAAACTCTCAATAAGAGAGCTCTTTAGCTCTTAGCTTCCAAAGGAGCAATGCTCCGGAGGAAGAAAAAAAATACATTTTCTTTTGAGTTTTTTTTAGTGTGAGCATGTTGTGATTCTGGAAAAAGGACCTGCTGGTTCCATTTGTAACATATCTGGGTTCTTTCTAAACTCTATCTTTTCTAATATATTAACATTTATTTTAATATTTGTGTTGTGTGTTTTTATTATCATATTCTAATTTTATTTTTGTTGGGATTGTGATGTAGTTAGAATATATGAACATTTTATTTAGTTAAATCTTATTATTGTGAACCTCATATTAATGTTGGGTATTTACAATAGACTTAGTGCTTCTAATTAACTGACCACTAGTTAGATGATAGCATAAATCAAAATAAAACCGAGAGGAGATTTATGATTTAGGAACATATGTAGATTGCCATAAATAGCATATGAGATAGAGATATACTTATTTGGTTTATGTGGTCACAATAAAAATTACCACATATCATAATGAACTTAGGTATAATTATTTACATAGAGATATAATGTGCTTTTATGCTTAGGTATTTTTTGCGTAACTCGAGAGAGAGCATCGAATACAATAGGAAATTCGACCATCAATATAGTACGAGGATATTACAATATTGTGTTTAATTAGATAGAATCGGATTAATTTTAGTAAAATCATAATTCCCAACGTTTATAGGATTTTATTATTCTAAACATTTTTAGAAATTTTAATTTAGCATTTTTAATTATTTTTATTTTTATTTTTATTTTCTTTTTCTTTTAATCGTTTGTTCAAATAATCTTAAAGTTAAAATAATTTCAGTAATTAATAAAAATTAACACAATCCCTGGTGGAACGATATTTGTACTCTTCATTTTATTACTTGTTATGAATACGTGCACTTGCGTATTCAAAAATCCATAACAAGAGTTTGGCGTCGTTAACAGGGATTGTTTTGTTTAATTTTTGTTAACATCGATACCAATTAACTATAGGATTAATTTGGATATTTTTTTCTTTATTTTTTTAAATCTCATCAAGGAAACATGTATAGTAGTCAAATCCTTGCAAATTTTGCTCAACAATATTTGAAACTATTCTATACCATCTGGTGGAGATTTTATGAGTTGGTTGAAAGTTTTTCTAACAACAATTTTTTAAATGAGTTCTAACTTATATTTTCTACAATAGATTAGATGCTGACACAAAAAATTGGGTAGATTATGGAGCTTTTGCAACTAGTGGTCATGTTCTTAATAGAAGCTATAAAAATGCATGTTACTTGTTAAATGATATGACTGATTTTGATGACCACTGGTATCAAATCTATCACTGCAAGGTTGGAACCACAAATACTCTATATCCATGGCCCTTTGGTATCGCCTAAAATGTTTTTTTAAACGCAGACATTTGTAGTATAGAAGGGTTGTCGTATCCACAAGGAGGTAGGTTTTAAAAAATTGAAAAATTTAACGGTTGAAAAGATAAGGATGATTTTATCGAGATTTTAAAGAAAAAAAAATTAAATGTTTCTTCTAAAGGCTGATACTTTTTGTTTTCCCCTTCAAGAGAGTTAGTCAGTTGTTTTTCCTTGTTAGTAAAGACAATGCCTCAACATTTCATTATTTACCATAAAGTTTTTACTTTCCAAATGTCAATGTACTATCATTTTCTTCTTCATATTATTTTTTTAGTTCTCGGAAAACTTTTATGCTGTTTGTTTTAATAGTTCAGATCATAATTCATTTTTTTATGTCATTTGTTTGAAAGAGAAGTTTGAATTGTTTTTATTATTTAAATTATTTTTTGTTTGAATTTTGTGAAATCAAATGCTGTAACAAAAGTAGTTGGAGCCGTAAAAACGATTTAAATTGTAGCTGTTAAAGGGACACATATATTGGAGGTAAATAACAACCAAGTTTGCAACCACTTCTACTTTGCATTCCTTTGGGGACAATTTGAACCCCTTTTTTTTATGGTTTAAATCATTTTTTATTTGAATTTTACGAGAGTAAATACTGTAATAAAAACGATCGAAACCACAAAAAACTGTTGGAACCATTTTTGCCACATAGTGGCTTTATATCACTAATAGTTTTTCTTCGTTATTAATTATTAGGATGTTTATCTTTCTAAAGCCCTCTATTTTGGTTAATTCAAAAACTATATATTTAGTTTTCGATCTCATTGTATGTATACCTTCATATTAAACTTAATACAAAAATCTATATCTTATCTTATTTAATAGTTGATTTTGATCTTTAAAATGACCAAATTATCTTAAGTAAAATATTAAAAAAAAAATTCAAAAAAAAAGAAGAAAACAAAAATAAAAATGCACAAAATGCTTATTTTTGAAGGTATGCTATGTATTTTTTAAGGCAAAAATCTTAGTATAAAGTTTTTTTAAGTTTTTGAAGTTATCTTCTTTTTTTTTTTTTAATTAGAGAGTAATTGGGTATATTCTTAGGTCAAAATTGAATATTGATTGAGCAAATGTATGAATATGTGTATTAAATCTAATATGAAGGTATAAACTTGATAAGATAAAAAACCAAAAGTATATTGTTTGAATAAATAAAAAATACTTAGTATAAAAAGGTAAATAACCTATTATTATCATCATCATCATCATCATCATCTCATAAATGCATTGAAAAATTAGTAGTTACCACCAAGGCAACTACTTTTGCCGTGAAAGGGCGCCAACACACCAACAGCTAAGAACGCTTTATAGTTTATGTATTGATATTATTCATTTGTTCTGTGGATCCTGAAACGACATAAGTATTTAATGGCCGTTAGATTTAAAAAGCGGTAACTTTGAGAATAGTTTGAAAAGAAACCAAAATTACTCATTAAACAAATAAAAAAAATCTAAAAGAAAGACACAAGAAAAAGAAAAATATGTTATGAAAACTAAGACAAGCAATCCTAAACTTATGAAACTAAAAGAATTTTTAAGGAGAAATCTTAGAGAGAGAGTAGAGAGATAGTTTAGATGAAAATTTTTAGAAAGAAGTAAAAGAGAGACAGAGAGAGATTCTTTAGTTAATGATAAAAATTAGTTGTACATAAAATGGAAGCAAAATGCTTGTGTATTTATAATCAAGATTTTGGTACTATTAATATTGACTCTGTAGCCCTTTGCACTGTAGTGAATAGCCAACCATTACCTTTGATGTCTATCATTTATAATGCCTCGTTAAAAACCTTGGTTAGGAAAAACCTAGTGGGATAAAAACCATAACAAAGTGAAAAATAGTATATTATTCTTGTATAGGTGCTCCATGCTGCCTCATTAAAAACCTTACTAGGAAAACCCTATGGGACAAAACTATAGCAAGAGAAAAAGAGTACAGTTGGTGTATTCCCCGTTAAGTTGACATTAGTTGTTTTTTACAAATCTCTTAGATGACACATCCTAATACTGTGTATAGTTGTTTGAAAGCTGATATGGGAAGTGCATTTGTGAAAAGATCTTGAGCGTTGCCACTTGAATAAGTGTATTGAACATTAATGTCTTTATTCTTTTCAAGATCTTGGGTAAATGAAAAGAATTTTGGGAGTATGTGTTTCGTTCAATCGCTCTTGATGTATCCTTCTTTTATTTGAGTGACACATGCATTATTAACTTCGAATAATATTGTTGGATCCTTGTTGAGTAGTGATCCACAAGTCACTTAGATATGCAGAGTCATGGACTTTAACTACACACTTTCTCGACTCGCTTCATATAGTACAATAACTTCAGCATGATTTGATGAAATAACAACCAATGTTTGATTTTGTGAATGCCAAGAAATCGTATTGCCTCCACATGTAAATACGTATCCATTCTGAGATCTAGCTTTATGTGGATCTAACAAATAACCTACATTTGTATAACCAATTAGTCTTTGTTTTGATTCTTTAGGATAAAACAAACCCAACTTAATTGTTCCTCAAAGATAACGAAATATGTGCTTAACTCTAGTCCAATGTCTTCGTGTAGCAGTTGAGCTAAATCTTACTAATAAGTTAACAATGAATATCTAGTCTTGTACAATTAACAATATATATAAATGCTCTAATTGCACTTAGATATGGTACTTTAGGACCAATAATCTCTTCATTATCTTTACAAGGACGAAATTGATCTGTTTCCATATTGAGTGATCTGTTTACCATTGGGATACCTAAAGGATTCACTTTGTTCATATTAAAGTGTTTTAAGACCTTTTCAACATAGTTTGATTAGCAAAAGTATTTCACTTTATAAACACTCAATCTGTAAACCAAGACCATATTTGATTTTTCTAAGGTCTTTCATTTCAAATTCCTCCTTTTAAGTATGTCACTATTTCAAGAATTTATTTATGATTCCCAATGATGTTTAAATCATCAACATAGATAGCAATGATTACATATTTAGATGTTGTTTTCTTGATAAAAACACATGGGCATATAGGATTATTTTTATATCCTTTCTTTAACAAATATTTACTTAAACAGTTATACCACATGCATCTGGATTACTTTAACCTATATAATGATCTATGTAACTTGATTAAACACATTTCTTTGGGTTTTGAACTTGATTCTTTAGGCATCTTAAATCCTTTAGGAATTTTTATATAAATATCACTATCAAATGATCCATACAAGTAACCTATAGAACATCCATAAGACGCATTTCTAAATTTTTAAAAATTATTAGGCTGATTAGATATTTAAACATAATTACATCCATTACTAAAAATACATTTTCTCATAATCAATTCCTGGTCTTTGCAAAAAACTATATGCAACAAGTCAAGCTTTGTACCTCACAATCTTATTTTTCTCATTATGTTTCTACACAAAGTCCCACTTATATCCTATAGGTATCACAACTTTAGGTGTGAGAACAATATGTATAAAAACTTTTTGCTTATTACGCGAATTTAATTCAACATGTATAGCATCTTTCCATTTATCCCAATCGTGTCTACTTTTACACTCAGTATAGATGTTGGTTTATGATCCTCATTTTCAATAACACGCGCTACTAGAAAATATTTCATCAATATCCTCTATTTTATTTTGTCTCCACAATCATCACATATTTACATATTCGATAGAGATCTCATAATTTTCTAAACCTTTCGGGTTTTGATTAACATCATGAGTTTTGATTTGTCTCATTTTGTGTTTCTTCTATAACATATTCCTCCATTTGAGGTCATCATGGTTTTTTGCTCATTTTTTTCAAGGATTTTTATCTTTGAAACAAATTAGGATTTTAATTCGAGCATGACCATCAGCAGCTAGTATATGCGATTTAGTCACTCTTTTTGTATCAGTGAATGCATCTAGCCTTTGAATTGCTATGTTTTGTAAGTGCATAATCTTTTAAACTTCTAGCTCACACTGTTTTATGTAAGGATTAAGGTACAATAGAGATGGTTCACACCATGTAATCATCTTTTCCAATTATTTCTTATCTCCTCTAATATCAAGAAAACTGCCTTTTTAAAATGACAATCGGTAAATCATGCCATAAAAATATCTCCAAAATATCAAATGAGAGAAAAGGGATTTATACCTGATATATATTCCCAGTCTTCTCTAGGGATCTATCTTTGTGAGTTATGGTAGAGCAATTGGCACATATATCGCATAATAAAAAATCCTTAAATGAGAAATATTTGGTTCTTGACCAAATGCTTGTTGTAATGGGGAGTATTTATGATAAGCACTTGGCCTAGTACGAATTAATATTGTAGCATGTAAAATTGCATGAACCCAAACAGAAATTGGAAGCTTTGTTCTCATTATTAATGGTCTAGTAATAAGTTAAATGCACTTAATTAATGATTTAGCAAAACCATTTTTGTATATATACATGAGCAATAGGGTGCTCAATAATAATCTTAATTGACATACGATAGTTATTGAAAGCTTGGGATGTAAATTCACCGGCATTATCAAGTCTAACTTTCTTGATTGTATAATCATAAAACTATGCTTGTAACCGAATTATTTGGGTTAAAAATCTTGCGAATGCCATATTGTGAATTGATAATAAATAAACGTGTGGCCATATGCTAGATGCTTTTATTAATACCATAAAATATTTGAATAGTCCACATGGTGGATGAATAGGCCGACATAAATCACCTTGAATACATTCAAGAAACATAGGTGATTCATTATTAATTTTAACTGGTGAGAGTCTCAAAATTAGCTTTCCAAGATAACAACCTACACATGGAGTTTTACTTGTTTGAAAGACCTTCTAGCTCTTCTATAGATGTCTATGTGAGTTTTCAACACTTATTCATATCATTATTGAACCAAGATGACCTAAAGAGTCATGCCATAAGGATAATATATGTATCTTTCTTAGCCATCATATTTGATTTAATCACATTTAAATACGTGCAATGCAATCTAGAGGAAAGCTTTGATAATTTTTTCTAATATATATTTCTTTTCAGAAACCTCAGTAGTAATGTATATATACTTCTTATTTTCTTCAGTCCCAGACTGATTATTATATTCATGAAGATATATGTCATCAACAAATTTCTTTTGAACTTTAGAGAAAACAAAGCATCATTTATGAAAAACTTTGTTTTATTTAGCAATATGAAGCTGGGTTTACTAATTCCTTCAATCAAATTTGCAGGACCTAATATTGTATTTATATTTGCCTTTGTTGGTTTTAGATCTGAGAAGTACTTTGTACTTTTAAGAATAGTGTGTCTTGTATCACTATCCAGCAAACAAATATCCCTAGCATTATCTTTGAAATTTGCTCATTCATTATAATCCATGTCAAGCTTCGCACAAAAATAAACAATTTAATGAGAATAATGTTTTAATTATAAAATTTTACATAAAGCATTACATAATTGACAAACATATGTTATTTAAAACATTATTTAGTACAATAAATATAGTAATGATATCTAGTTATCACCAATATCTTCTTTAATCAAAATCACCAATAAAAATCAAAAGCGTCGAGATGAGTTGAATCATCTGTTATATCAAGATGTTTGGTAAAATTTGCTTTCTTTTCTTCCTTTTCAGAGATGTCTTATATAGTTTGCAAAGATGCTTTGGCATACGGCAGACTCGAGCCTAGTGCCTTTTTATACCACATTTATGGCAGGAATCTTCAAGTTTCTAGGAGGAATTTTAGCAAACATTTTCCCTTTATCATGCTTCTTTTGAATTGTGTGGTTTTGTGAAGGATTAAAAACCATCTTAACCACGTCCCCAACCATAACCACATCCACAACCAGGTTTACAGCCACGGCCACAACTATGACTACATCCTTGTCAAGAACTTTCAACAGTTGCAGCATTTGCTTTTGAAAATGCTGTTGAACTAGTAGGATGAGACTGATGATTTTTTATTAAAAGTTTTTTATTCTTTTCTTCCACTAAAAGAGATGAAATAAGTTCATAATATTTTTTTAAACCTTGTAACTTATATTATTGTTGTAAAGTTATGTGGGATGCATGAAATGTGAAGTAAGTCTTTTTCAATATTTCCTTATCAATAATTTTCTTCCCACAAAATTTTAATTATGAAACTATTTTGAATATAATAGAATTATGATTACTAACTTTCTTAAAGTCTTGGAATCGCAGAGCTTTCCATTTATTATGGGTTATATGAAGTATAACTTACTTTTGATGATCGAATCTTTCTTTAAGATTCTTCTATAATGCACTTGGAACTTAAACAATGAGATGTTCACATTTTAAACCTTCATCAAGGTGCATGCGAAGAAAAATCATCACTTTTGTCTTATCTTGTGATAACGTAGTATTGCATTCTTTGATTGTCTTCGAGAGACCTATTGAATTAACATGTATTTCTACATTAAGAATTTAAAGCATATAATTCTTTCTTATAATATCTAATGCAATGAACTTAAGCTTTATAAGGTTTGACATGGTGATAACTATAACAAAATACAATAATAGTTAGAATTACTACTTCATTTATTTAAAACATAAATAGTACAAACATAATAGTAAATAACAAAATAAGAAAAACAAAGAATGTAATAAATATAAATAACAAATTAAATCCATGGGAGAATATTCTCCAATAATAAGAAAAATAACAAGCCCGATACATAAAGCAATTATGATAATTAATAACAGATTCATCATTTTGTGAAAATTATAACCATAAACAATTTTTAGGGAGAAGAATGAAAGTTAAGATATGATATGTTGGAGTTTAGAATTCACCAATTTATAGAGTAAAAACTAGCCATTTATGACCACAATATAGCCGTTTATGACTGTTGAAATAATGAAATGACAGCTATTTCCTTGATTGATATTTCAATATAAAATCATATATGGTAACAGCAATATATAAATGAATGCATAAACAATAATCAATTGTAATAAAATGTAAGATAAACAACGGAGAGTTAGAAAATATATATATATAGGAATTATAATATATATAAATAGAATAACAATATGTATATATTGGAACAACAATGAGCTATCAATAGATAGGAGACTTTGCCATACATAGTGAATAGAGATAATTGCTTGCTATTAGTTACAATATTATCAATAAGCAATTAATAAGTAGAAGGCTTAGCCATCCATATTGAATAAAAATAAAGTATTTATTAGTTAATTAAGCAATTAAAAATTAGAAGGCTTACATATCCATATTAAACAAAACTAATTGAGTTAAAAGATATACCTTTACTATTTACTTATTAGAGATAGAGATTTACATAAAAACTAGAACGTTTGTGCCAATAACGTGATGAAAACTAAATTAAGAAACTAAACTTATACTAAAAGGATGTTTAATAAAAATAGTTTAAATCATTTTTTTAATTATAAATAATATAAATATTTTATATGATATAATAATAATAAAAAATTATTATAAATACGTTAGACGAAGACAATTTCCAGAGAGACTTTAGAAAGAGAGAATAAAAAGACAGTCTAGATGAAAACTTTAAAAAAGAAGTAAAGGAGGGTAGAGAGATTCTTTAGTCAATGGTAAACAGTTGTTGTACGTCAACCAGTAGGAAGCAAATTTATAGTCAAGCTTTTTGTACCATTCATATTGACTTTGCAGCCAGTTCTTGTGGTGCACAATCAACAATTATATCTTTTTCACGGAATTTTGGACTTTTACAACAACATAAAATTAAAAAAAATTCAATTGCTTGTTTCTCAAGGATGAACTATTGACCATGGAGATATTCTCCCAAAAAAAAAAAAAAAAAAAACTACGGATTCTTCTTTATCGGTTAGTGAAAAGAGACGAGAAAGGAAAAGACACGGAAAAGACAAAATCTGAAAAGGTTCAAAATAAAAATAAATAAATAAAAGCTTTGGAAAAGCAGCTATCTTTACGCCGGTCGTGACTGGAGACCGGAAAGTGACGGGAAGTTTGACGTCATCATCCATCCACTGATATTATTGTCGTTTTGGTGAAATGCCAGATGTCACAATCTTACATTGAGCGGGGCCGATCTGTTTCTGAGAATTCTCGCGCAGGTTTGTTTGTAGAGAAGAAGACATGAATCTTCTCGAAGAATCCGAAGCCGAGAAGTTCGAATGCCAAGTGGTGGTGATTTTGCCGTCACCTACTCCGGTCGTTGGTGTGCAAATCAACCCCCATGTTTGTGTCGCCAGAAACCATGGTTCCTTTCGTGTCCTTCGACAACACTTTCCCCGTTTTACCTGGTCTCTCTCTCTCTCTCTCTCTTCCTTTTCTCTCTCTTCCTTCTTTCTTTCTTTTTTTTTTTTTTTTTGCTTTTCTTGATTTATTTTGAGTCGGAAATTTTTGAGCACTTCTTAAGCGAACGAAGTGCCTCTCTGTGTTGAGTTTGGTTGCCGAGAAAACAGAGGAAAAGAAACCGAGTTATGAATAGCATATTACAAACAGTTACGGGTTCCAATATTTCGAATTTATTCTAACAAACACCACTTCGTGTTATTGTAAAAAAAAATAAATAAAAAATCTTTTTGTTATCAAAAATATAATTCTTAGTATGTCACCTTCGGAATGAACTTTTTCCTTTCCTGTTTCTCGATTTCCTTGAAAATACAAGTATTGTCCGCTTTATTTGTTGTCGATGGGAACTATTTGTGTTGATTCCCTTCGTTACTTTCGAGTGGTTAATTACTTGTAGAAAATACAATAGTATTTTTTTTTTCTTCCTTTTGGTTTATACAAGTAAGATTTGTAACTTTTACATATATAGGTATAGGAAGGAGATTAGTTCTTGTCCCGGTCACGATCGGATTAGTTGTTCCGTCCACAGTAACAAGTTGGCCACTTCACAATGCACTTCATGTGTGACACTGAATCTACCAGTTGAGAAAAGTTACCATTGTTCTACCAGCTGCTTCATACAGGCATGGAAAAGGCACATGATCTCTCACAGCCGTGCCACCGAATTTGCAGGCGCCACGAATGAAGAAGCATTTCTAACTGAACTCAGAAGTTGTGGTTCATGGCATGAGAATGAAACACCATTAATGGTTGAGCAATGGATTGTGGTTGGTTATTTAAAATCTTACGTGCCCACATTGGATGATTTGGGCTGCATTCTGAGGCTGGAATCTGTGGCTGTGGATTGTTCAACAGGTACTCATCTGTCTGCCATGAACATCATAGAGACAAAACCTGTGATTACAGCTCCTGATTCCCGGCCCCGTTGCTTAATTAATTGTTCGCTGAATGGTTTGAGCTTTGACCCCAGAGGTCAAGCGGCATTCAGTGTGCTATCCTATAATGTCCTTGCTGATGTTTATGCAAGGAGCAAGTATATATACTGTCCAACATGGGCTCGTGTATGGGAATACCGCCAGAAAAAATTACTAGATGAGATCATCGAGTATGATGCAGACATCATTTGTCTCCAGGAGGTGATACTCATTTTTTGGTTTACGCACCCCGCATCTATAATATAGGATATATAACAAAAACCTCTTTTGTAAATGTTTCCCATATTTTCAGAAATTTTATACATATCCTTTATGCTTCGCAAATCGTTTTAAAATTCTCTCTTTCATTTTATGAATTGTGCCAAAAGCCTGCCCTTTGGGAAGGTTTAAACCCGATGTGCAAAATGTAGTGGACAAATTCAGCTTTTTAAAAAAAAACATTGGATGAAACACAATATTTCGATAAAGTATACAAGAGTTTTTGTTATTATCTTCATACCATATAGATGCCTGCGTGTGTGTATGTATGTAATATTTTGTTTTAGAAATCACTGATGTGGAACTGCTCTTAGACGTGACTTATTGCATATCACTCCCATAGCTTATAATTTATATACGTTGTTTATGAGGCAGGTACAGAGTGATCATTTTGAAAGTTTCTTTAAACCAGAGTTGGCAAAATGTGGCTATTCCGCTATGTACAAGAAAAAAACAACGGAGGTATTATTAAACCATGACCTGATTTAGCAGTAATGTACTTATAGTATTAAATTTTGAGTGTCGTGAAGGCGTTTTTACCCTTTGTGAGGCACGATAAAGGTATAACAACAAAATTTCCGGAAATAAAGTAGTAAAGATATCACAAGGAGATTGTTGAAATTTACTTAAAAGGTTTTTTTGTTTTTGGGGGTGCATCTGCTACGGAACTTGAATACAAAGGAGCTACAAGTACCTAAGTGCACTGTGCACCCAAATGAATCAAATATAGCCACGTCTTTCTGTCTAGATATAACGCATTAAATGAATATCTTTCAGCTCTATACAGCTAACAAGTACATAATGGATGGCTGCGCTACCTTTTACCGTCGTGCGCTTTTCAAAGAGACGGCAAAATATGAGGTGAGAAAGTGTTTTTTTTTTTTTCCTTTTTTTCCTTCCTTACATATGCAGCAAACTAGTGTCCGTTCTTGTTGGCATGGTGATAATCCAAATTGCTTCCCTGTAGCTTGAGTTTGACAAAGAAGCATTGCCCTTTGTTGAAGCACTGGAACCTCAGCTTAGAAGTCCAGCTAGCGTCCGTCTGTTGAAGGTATTCAATTCTCTCTTTGTATTCTTTTCTCTGTGTCATATCAGGAAATTTGTTACATAGAAATTTTGATAAGGTAAAGAGCAGATTCATTCTTTCACCTTCGTGCACTTAATTTTTCAGGGCAATGTTGCGCTTGTTGCCATATTGGAAATTCTGGACAACAAAAGATTTTGTGAAGTTTTCCCATCTAGAATTTGTGTGGTATGATTCTTCGTTTTTTCATACCAGTTTGTTTCTGTTAGAGTATGGTAACTCGAATTCAGTTTGGTTCTATCCGAAAAATTCGCGGTGCGACAATTGTGATGAAAAAACAAAAGTGGGATTTTTCATGAGATCTATGGTGTTAGCGGATAGGCTAGATCCCGTAGTCCACCATTGATTTTGCTGAGGGTGCGGGGGTTTCGCCCCTGCTGTACGGACCGTTGTTTTTGGGACGTTTAGTTTATATTTTTGGGCCCATAGGGTTTTGTCTATACCTATATATATGATGTGTTGCGTCAAGGTCTTATCAATTAGCGAATTTTAGCCCTCCTTAACGCCTCCACTGAAATCTTCAGTAGTTAAGTGATTTTTTTCTTCTCTACCCGTGGTTTTTTTCTCGTTTTGGGTTTCCACGTAAATTCTTAGTGTGTTTTTATTCTTTGTTTCTATCGTACTATTTTCATAACAGTTTCTTTTTTTAATATGGCTGGAGTGGTGAAATGGTCCTGCGTTTTAACTATAGGCAAACACCCACATCCATGCAGATTCAAACGTTCCAGATGTGAAATTATTTCAGGTGCACTCTATTCTGTGTAGATCACTTCCTTTTGTTTTGTTTGTTTATTTGTGAAGCATTTGTTGAATTAATCGTAACAAAAGATAGGAATTTGAATGTGTCTTATTATGTGACCTAAGGTTGTTAGCCTTGTCAATAGACTTGAGAATATTGCACGTCCTCAAATTCCTCTACTGATTTGTGGGGACTTCAACTCTGTCCCCTCAAGGTTAGTATTTTTCTTATACACCACAAGAGTTTTTTTGTGAACTTGGAGAGCTAAAGTTGAAGAATTTGAAAGGGAGACTTCAGGTTCAAATCCTGAGAATAGCTAACATGATATCAAAAAAAGAAGTTGAAATTCGTTAAGCCAAGTAATTCAAAACCTTATCTTATATATTAGAATTTTCTTTGTGGGAAAAAAGAGAAAGAGGGATAACATTTTTTTTTAAATGCTTTTTCAGTGATCCTTATAAATTTGTGGTCACCGGCAGCTGTGGTATTGTTAATAATGAGAAACAGGACCCTTTCGGGATATTTAATCATCAAAAGCTTCAGCATTCTTTGCATCTGGTAAGGCTGTTAAAGCCAAAAAGCTTCGAATTTTTTCTTTTTTTAATCTACTAACACTAGCTCGGTTCCTTTCCAGGCAAGTGCGTATGCATCATTCTCTCTTTCAGCTGATGTAGAGGATCAACTGATAAAGATGGACAAGGAGACCAACGAGCCTCTGTTCACCAATTTTACAGGAAGCTTTTGTGGAGCGCTTGATTATATTTTCTATGCAGGTACTCTCTGTATTTTGCCTGATCTGCATCATGTAAAGAATTTCTTACCTTCCTTTGGTCCAATGTGGTTAGCTGTTCCATGAAAAGTGTGTTTGAATTTATCTGAAATTGTGATTTTCTTCCATATTAACCAAACATACAATACATTGCACTCATTAAACAAACGTTGAATTTTGCGTTGGAAACATCAATCAGCCTTTTGTATCCTAGAGGTTTTCCTTTAAGAATAGTTGCTACTCTGTTCTGCAACATTGAGGATTTTGTTTATCAATTCAAAGATTTTTCTTTCTCAGCAAATTTGATGTGCATCTAAGAATTTATAAATACTTATCTTCTAAGACAAGATTCTGTCAAACGTTGGTGCCAAAGTGAACTGTTTTGCCGGTTAGTTTTCTCCATAGTTTTGTAACATTGGCCACTAATCGCATATGCTTCTTACTACAGAGAACAGTTTGAGGGTTGAAGGCCTACTGGAGCTTCTTGACCGCGAAAGCCTTCGTCCTGGTCTTCCGTCCCCTGTTTGGCCGTCAGATCATATTGCTCTCATGGCAAGATTTAGCCTCAAGCTACCACCACCTATTAGATTAGGAAAGTGCTCACTACAACCTTCTTCATACCCATGTAAGAAAAACATCAACTAGACAATGTTTCCCATACATTCTAGGATCTAATTCCAATGCTAAGTTCTTCCTCTACCTTTTTGGGAATGAAAAATGCATGCCTTCTGTTTTGCCAAAGCAATAAAAATGTACCTGAGTTCATGTCGATTTTCCGGACCGATGGAATTAAACAGAAGCAGGGGGTTTTTTGCTTTAATAGGAAAGTTGAAGATGCATGAACAATACGCAACTCTAGCCTTAATCTTTATAGTTGGGCCCGCTTTTAGGAGAGGTCTCATTACATTAACTAATTAACTGTTAGTGTTAACTACTAACCAATCTTGATGACGACATTCAAAAAACTTCTTTGTTCCACTATATCACTGTCGTGTAACACATGATATTACCAAAATGCAGTTAGAATTCATTATTGCTCACATGACTGTTGTTAGATGCTAACTGTAGCCTTCCCTCCTGGTTCACTAGATCTCATCATCATCATCTTCTTCTTCTTCTTCTTTTTTTAACTACTTGAGCCTTCCTTATAACTTTAATTGTTACATGAGCGTAAAACATCTACAGTTATATGCATGAAAAGCATTTACCTTTTTTTTTTCCTTCTCTCCCTAAGTTTGGACGCTAAGAAATGTGTAATGTCCGAATAATGATATCTCAGTGTGTGGATAAAAGGCCGCTTGAAAACTGAGGTCAAAATTGGAAAACAATTATAAAACCAAACTGGGCATTTAGTGAGGTTGAACTTTGAAGCGTAAAACACTGTGTAAGCTAATTAATATGCTGGGACTCCATTATTATAGGCCTTCATGTTGCAGTGCTCAGGAATATATATATATATATATATGTTATGTGTGTGTGTGTGTGTGTGTGTGTGTGCATATATATACGAATTTTGAATGCTGATATTCAGCGTACTCAACTTGTTGGACTAGTAAATGGCCGAGAACTATATTTACATCTTCTTTATATGTATTAATAACTTGCATTTTCTGGTAGGTATATTCCTTTTGAACATTTTCTTCCTTAGATTGTCTTGAGTCTCTTGACCATTTGCCCGAGTTGCCAAGCCTTGATAATGCAACTGCAGCATTAAGTGTGTATCTGAAAGAAAGAATCAGATTTCAACCTTGTCTGCCAATTTTTCTGCCATAATGGTAGCAACGAGTAAATAATACTCCAATAAATTTGTGCGTCCAGTTTCAGATTATGGGATGAACTGAGATAATTCAGGTTGTTTATCAACTCGTCCTAACTCGTCTACAATCAAGAAGGGAGTGACAATCTCTATAATATAAAGCAAAAATAAATAAAACAAAAAAAATATATATATATATAGCAGAAACAAAGGTGGAGACACATATGGAAACCAAGATGTCAAATAACCCATGCCTTACTTGAAACACAAATTTAGGATGATATATAGAACTTTTATATTTACATTATATATATATATATATAAGGTCAGTTCATATTTCACTGGAGGTAGAAGGACTAGTTATAATCCTACAAGCAAGACTCTCTGCTTTCAAGAGAGTCAAAACGAAAAATAAAAAATAAAAAATTATTGTACATACGATAGAAAAGGAAAATAAAAAAGGAAAAATAAAAATAAAAAAAGTCAAGGTGATCATATTCCTAATTAGTAATTACTATAAATCCCAGCCATTGTGATCCCTTACCGGCAAACGAAACTTCTTCTTCTTCTTCTACTAGTACTAATATTACAGCTTGACTTGAATAGAATTAATTGGGGGGCTTTTCTCATGTGGGTGCATAAACTTGCAATTTGGGCAGGCAGGAGAGGACCTGCATAGCATCACCAACATGTGGCACCTCATGCACACCGTTGCCACCATCTCTTGCTGATCGGCTTCGAAGGCCAGCCACGACGGACAAGTACTCGAATTAGTACTAGTACAAGTACTGGTACTCTTCTTCTGTTCATTGGTAGACTCTATTGAGAGATCAGAGAGAGTAGTGCCGGAATTACGCTTGGAGAACAAATGGTCGCCGGTGACGAGGTTTTTCCTTGGCGATTCGCTTGTTGTTAGGTTGAGTTCGAGGTCTAAGCTCATATGATGATTAAGATCATGATGATAACTAGGACTAATTGGCGGCTCAGGAGTAGTAATAGTAGTAGTAGGGTTACTCCTTGGATCCCTAGTTGTTCTTGTATGTGTCTTAGTGTTGTAAAAATGTATCTTCCCTGACTGCGCATATATACACACATATGTACATGACATACATAACAAGAGATAGTAACACATAAAATTCTGGTTCCATATTTGCGTGTAAATGCACGCACATATGTATGTAGGAGCTATAATATGGTATTTTCAGTTCTATACATGAATATGCACGTAAATATATATGTTACATGATCATGGGTTAAGCGGTTTACCTGAATATCAAGGCACCTTTGCCACTCAGAAGGTAATGGAGTCTCCAGTTGTAACTCAATATCAGCCGTGAAATTTTGGCCTTCAGCTTTGTACCGTTTCTCGAAAAGTTGCTCCGGATAATCATACGGCTTTTCCCACTTCCTCTTCTGCGAAGAATTCTCCGAAACGGGGCTCGCCTTTCTCCGATCGGGAGAGAGGGGAGATTGAAGGGACACCATAGCAATGGCTTTCGATTCTTGAACAGTCGGATATAAAATAACTTCTCTGTACTAGAGTCACAGAGTTATGATATATAATAATAAGATATGAGAAGTTTGGAAAGAGTTTCGGTGGTTATATAGGCGTGAGAGATTTTTGGATATTAACTGCAAGGGAGAATCCAGTAGTAGGAATAGTAGTAGCTTGGGGAGCAAACTTACAATAAATATTTTAACTTTGAATAAGGTGGAACTGAAAAAAGGATCTGCCCTATAACAATGCATGACGTGTGTGCCAAGTTGGCTCGTCCAATTAAATCTGCACACATGAGCTCTCCAAATGCTTGCTAGCTCTTAAAAGCCTTGGATGTGAAATTCTAACTAACTCCTACTTAATTTGCTCTATTTTTCTCAATAATACTTGAAATTTTCTAAGCCAATTCACTAGTGTAGCTTAAATATCTTAGGGTTTTGTTGTGACGTATACAAATTTGTGGGGTATAACATGTCATTTTTCCAGGTAATAGTTTACGAAAAAAGTGCTACATACTAATCTGCGATAAGTAATTTTTTTGTTGCCGCACTTTTCAAAATCATTAATACATAATAGAAAAAAAGATTATATTTTCATTTTTACATGTTACATTTTCAGACCTGTTTAAAAAATCGAAGCCTGCATATATGTTAATTGTTATCGTTTCTACAGGTTACACGTAAATTCCGTCAGAACTAAAGCTTGCCTATATCTTAATTTTGAAAAATGCGTATTCCATATAAGCCAAAATTAGACCTGGCTGGCTGGCTGTCATGTTAAGCTCGCCAGAACTAGTAGCCAAACTAAAGAAAACTCAAAAGGGCCAATTTTCTCTCGAGGGATACTTATTGTTGTTATTAATATTATGAGAGGCGGTGAGAGAATATAAGAGTGGAAGAGGAGGAGGTGCAATAGAAATGGGGTCATTAATGAGAGGAGTCTCTGTACAGTTGAAGAAGGGTCTTGAATGCCTTACGGAAAACTTTAATATACACAATAACTCCAACTTCCCACAATTGGTTCACTCAAAAGAGCTAAGAACTTTTAAAGCTCTCAACACCCCCCTTCCCTCTGCCATTAAATTAAAACAATAATCACATCCCATGAGCGCTGTGAAATTAATAATCACTACAAAAGCTATTTTATATATAAAGAGTGTGGTATAAATGATTACATTTTTAATAGATATAGTTATCATCAAGCATTGGAAATAAATCTTAGTTGACAAAAAATATTCTAGACAAGTGAGGGGGTGACATTCTCCTTCCTCTTACATAAAAAATATATATATTGATAATTAATGAAATTAAATTCTTAAAATATACTCTTATTTATTGAAACGTGAGTATCGAAAACAAGTATATATATTATTCATACACACATATATATAAACGTACACGCTTTTATGGCTCTAAAGATCCCTGGGCTATTAAAACAAGAACGTCCTATTATATGTATATGTTTACAAGCAACCTTACCCTGCAACTTATACAGTAAAATACGTACGTAGGCCTCCCCATGTTGCTCGTAGCAATTAATATGTGTGGATTGTTTTGATGATTCTATCATCAGTAAGTCATTGATGTAAATCATGGATAAAATATTTTGATATAAATTTCAGAACATAAGATCTACTTGACATTCATGTTGTTGTTGTTATATGGGAATTCAAACCTACGTGTGGGTTTTAATAACTTACACTTCTAATGACCATCCATATCCATATAAATTAAAAACTTGCATCATCCATATCTTGCAATGTAATGTTATGCGTGATAGTAAAGGCTTAACAAGCAATAGTTTTCTTTTCTTCTTTTAGTTATTGCATTTATTTCATAACCCGTGATACAGACGATGCTCTGTAAGGAACTGCAAACAGCCAAAAAAAAGGAAAAGGAAAAAAGCTGTCGCCAAAGATTTTCCGGGAAAATTCCTTTGTTAGGGAAAAAGATTTACCACACAAATTAAGGATATATACAACACTGTGAAGTGTGAAGAAAGTGTCCTTAGCCAAATATCACCAACCATATATAAATTGGCGGGGGACCCTAAATAGACTACGCAGCTAATGACATAAATACCAAGCCATTTTATTGCTAATAGTCAATAGAGTCGGGACACAAAAAACTGTTTTTCCAAAACTAAGGGGTATTCTTGTATAGTAGCCACCAAATTGGAAAATGGAGAAAATCTAAAATTAAAAGGGAAAAAAATTAATTTTAGGAAAAAAAATATGGAGGAAATATAGAGAGGGACCCATATATATTAAAGGCTTGAAAGGAAGAGGGGAGTTCAAGTAAGTCCACCTGCCTTCATTAACTCATCTTGAATTCACTTAAATGCAGAATTTAAGAATTCAAGGATGACCATTGAAATACCCTCGCTTTCTTCAACTTCTTTCTTCGTCACTTGCATCACTGGTTTCCCTTATAGGTTTAATGCTCTCAACCCACCTCTCCTTCCCTTCATTTATGTTTTTGATTGATTCTCTCTCTCTCTCTCTCTCTCCCCCCTGAAAATATTAAAATCATAGTCACCAAGTTTCAATCACATAGCCATTATAGGAATGAATCGTGTCGGAAACCTACTCTAATTACCAATAATTCCATGGTTAAAAAGCTTCTTTATTAGTATTATTTCAATATGCACCGAGTTTTATTTTAGGATGTTTGGCAATAATTGTGGTTCTAACTAATATTTTAATAGCGTTTTCTCTTATGCTGCTACGGCTAACATTTTTAGTTTAAACTCATTTTCTAAACATTCATGAATGTGTCCTTGAAATAAGAAAAGAAAAAAAAAACTTTTAATTTAAAGCGCATGGAAAATATATGGGAGGGGACATGGGCTTCTGGACCGACAGCAGATACGTGACATGTTTATACAAAATTCAATTTCTTCAGTTCAAAGTAGTTGAATTTCCTTTGACTTGACTAGAACATCTAACCACGACCATAATGATAACAATATATAACAATAATCTGGCGGTGACCACAAACAAATAAATCTTGTTCCAAAAAGTACCACTTCACTGAAATATTGCACAAGTAATGGGGTGGTTCATTTGGATAAGAATTCTTTCGACATAATGAAGACAAAAGTATAAAACTTTTCAGAATTTTTTTCTGGGGTTATAATGAAGTGAAAATTTAGATGTTATCTGGGGGGTAAAAAAATAAAAAATATACATATATATATATATATATATAAATTTTGTTGGGGGAGGAGTTTGCTGGGATGCTTTGCAATTATATATATATATATATATATATGCATGACTATGATGTCACGTTGATTGTCGTATTAATGACTTCAATCTAAGACGAAGAAGGAAGGAAAGAAAGAGCATTATCTATTACCTAGAAAACATTGATTTTCTCTCCTTGTTGAGGTCCAAAAGGGAAGTCACTTTCAGGTAGTTTTTGGATAAAATTGAAGATTTCGTTTGCAACAAACAAATAGCTTGCACAAGGTTGTGAATCATGTGCATAGTGATTTTTTTTTTTTTTTTTAGATTTTTCTGTGAGAGTAAGGAAAAACCTACTCTGCCAATATAGTGTGGTGGGAACAATTTTAACTTTGTTAGATTTACAAACTGTAATATTCTTTTAATCTGATATAGTTTTATGGTTTTTCTACTGTCCTTCGGAGGGATAACACATGAAAGTTAAAAAAAAAAAAAAAACATGAGAGTGTTTAACGTAATTTCACATAGAAGCTATGTAATATAGTTTTTGAATGATTAAATTTCTATTCGTAGTGCCAATGCAACATCGATAGATGTTGAAAATGCGTAACATAGTTTTTGAGTGACTAAAATTTCTTGGCGTTACATCAATTAAATATTGATATTATATTTAAGGACCTTTATGTTACTTTTTTACTTGTACATGTTATATCAGAGGGACCTCTCGTCGGAGATATTGTTAAAAAAACTTTATAATTATAATGTAATTTAATAATTCAAAACTATATCTTATCGGTCTATTTTTGCCTACGACATATTGCCCCCCTTTCTAGCTGAAACCTCTTTCAATAGAGTCCGTGTTAATTGCCAAAAGTAGCATCTCATGTATTATAGATTAAATAAGTTAACACCCAAAAGGAGAAGCCAAATAAATATAGCATCATGAGAAATTAATCCATATTTAGAGTAACATTGTTACACCCCAGTAGTAACCCTAAGACTTCTAGTGTGAAAATGCATCATGTGTCCACTTGTAGACTTTAAAGGCTAGGTTGAAAATAAGCAAATATATCTCCACGACTTGTGATCATCAAAATTGATTTCAATACTGTTACATTGAGGTATACTAGACCTTATACATTATGGTCCCTATCCTTCTCTAATAATAATAATAATAATAAATAAATAAATAAATAAATAGAAGTTTATGGTTAGGTTGATCGTTGTGCAAATTTAACTCTCTGCAATGAGTTTAAAGTAGTTGTCGGCGTACAGCTGCTCCGGTGCATGGTACGGAGGACCAAACTTTACATCCTTTTCATGATTTTAAAGCTCAAAGGAGTTAGATTAAAAATTTATTTTTTCACCAATAGTAGTTATGTTTTATGGGTTCCCTACGTGATTTTTCGCAAAAATATGTTCTATTAGGATGGTCCCACTTTCTGAGCAGAACAAATAAGGGTACTACCTTTCCCAAATTTTGTGAGCAGTAAACTGTTAATTTTTTTTTTTTCAAAAAAAAAACTGTTAATTATTTGGTTTTTTTCCCTCTAGAACAAAGAGATTGATAGTGTCCTCACATCATTGTCCAACGCTTTAAGAGGAAGAAAAATGCTTAGAGACACTACTAGTGTTTAGCGCTATCAATAAAAAAGATGGGTCTCACTTATGGATTCTACACTATGAGACCACCTTCTGCTAATGGATAATGCTTAAAACTATCGGTGCCTTATAGCAATACTTGAAGAGGAAACTATGAGACCACATGTGGAACAAGAATGAAAGCTAGTCCATGCTTTCATTTACTAGTATTAGAAAGTCTAAGTCACAACGGTTGAAGTCATATTGGACTAAAAAAAAAATCGATCCTTGAATAATAGGAGACAAAATTTTGATAAATTATTCCCTTATTGTCATGTGGCTGGTATCAGTTACTGGTCTGGTTGGTGAATGCAACTTTCTTTGGGGCTCATGTTGTCAGGTTATAAATAACCGCAGCTTCATGCATGTCCGGATTTTTTTCGTTACTTCCACTTGCCGCAGTGGATGAGTACTTGTTTTGTTACGCATAATAAAAATGATGATGCTAAGGTGCCCTTTTTCTTTTTTTCAAAAGGTACTTCTGACTTTATAAGTTTGATTTATTAAGGTACACACGAAATAATGTAGAGCAGTAGCACTAAAAACTGTTAATTCAATATGGAATAAGAGATATTGCATTATAATGCATATGCGTAGAAAAGAAACTGTGGCAATCCTGTAAATACAAAGTTTTTTCGTTTTTAAAGTCAATATTTTTTTTTGTTAAATCATAGTATTAAATGTAACTATTGGTCAACATTTAGATTTGTGTACAATGAGAAATGGCTTAAATTATATTATTACAATATAAACTATTCACTTTTTGCATAATATAATACGAACTTTCAATTTTAAAATTAAGATTTAATAATTACTTTTAATCTCCATTTAATATTTTTTTTCACGTTTTAAACTTTAATCTTTTCTTAAAATAACAAGCTTTACACAAAAAAACTTACGACCGAATTCCATGATCAAAATCGTCTATGTTTTTTTACCACTTATTAGCTATTAAACCCAATTGTTAAGGATTTCAAATTCAAAATGCAGTTTATCAATGTCAAAAGTTCGGAACCTATTATGTAAAAAGACAAATAATTTAAAGTGCAGTAAGACAAGCGATCAATATGAAGCGCATTATCTTGTTGCATGATTATGATAAGAAATTAGAGTAATATTATATGGTTCGAGGGCTCACCAAGGAGCCTGTGAAAGCGTTACTATTGTACTTAATGATTTGGACATTTATTAAGGCCTAATAATTCGCCGCATTGATTGGTCAACCCTTAATGTCAACCGTGGATGTCTCAACGGAACAATTGGGCCCTCCCACCCTTCCTCGGCCCACGGCTGATTGCCTCGTCAAAATACCATCTTCAATTCGAGTATTGCACGTGGCCTGACCGGATCGTATGCTTTCACATTTTTTTTATTTTTTGGGATACCATTTTATATAGTGTCCGCTTGGTGGTAATTTTTCATACCTTCCCCAATAAAGTGTAGAGTTATTTGTGTTTAATAAAATAGTTTAAACTTATAAGTTTAAATTGTCTACAATATAAAGATTCTATATGTTATAATATAAAATAAAAATATATTACAATTCAAAACTTTTACATGTTATAGTGTTTAAAATTATTTGCTAAACACCCTATTAAATTTATCAAAAATCTCTAAATTTTTTTCCTCTTTCTAATATTAGTCCTTATATTGAAAATTGTTTTAACTTAATCTTTAAACTCTTTTCATGTCTCAACTTTAGTCCATCAATTACAATCTGTTAGATTTTGAATCAATAAATTTCTTGTATGTAATAATGATTTTGGAAGAGCTTATGATAAAACATTTTGTACCTTTTTATTTCTATTGGGGTGTTTAAGAGAGTAGTTAAAACTAAAAATATTATTTTAAAAATTATAGCATATGAGAGTTTTATATTATAGGACCTTTTTGTTTTTCATTATAGCTGTTGAGAGCTTTGTTTATTGATTGGAATTGTTTGGTTTCAACCAAGATATCAAACAACTTATACATAATTGTAGAATTTTTTTTTGATAAAAGACGGATTACAAAATGAAATAATTTTTATGTAAAAAAAAAATCAATCTTTTTGGGGGGTAAAGAAAATCAATTTTGAACACTCTAGTAACAACTTTTATCTCAAAACAAACAAAAACAATCAAAAGCAAGTCTATGGCCCTACTTTATTGTCGATTCGGTTTACCACTGGTATCTTCTTATTCCCAGTACTTATCGTTCATAGCTATTGGGCTTTCATGCTTCTTTATTTTCCATATTATTATCACTTAATGATTTTTTTTCCATGGAACCGTATTTTTATTGGAAATTAACACTTATTGTTTGTTTAATACATTTTTCCTATTCTTTTATCATAATTTATTATTAGAGATATTTCCATGTCTTTCGGCATGACGTGCAACTTGTCTTAGAGATACCAAGGTGGAAATCTAATAAGTGTCGAGTTTATTTTCAAGGGATTTGGTAGATAAAAGGTTTAAAGTTCAAGTCTATTAGAAAGCGTTGGAGACTATTTGAAGTCGGCTTAATGTTTATTGGCCCTTAATGGGGCTAAGATGACACGTTTTATTTTGTGACATAAACAGCTACATCTCAATGCAGATATTTCTTAGCATGTGCCGTGCTGGAGCCCATAGACACACGTCTTAAGGGGATAGCAACGGCTACACTCTCCTATCTATACCTTTGCTTCAAAAAGAAAAAGGACAAAAAAAAAACATGTCAAAGAGATGAGAGAGACATTGTTAACTTTCAGTGTCTACAACTCTCAGACTCAACGATTTTCTCGCCAGTACAAGAACAAGCTTTCCTGAGGAAATCACAGCTAGAGTCCCTTGAGAATCGTCCCTTTCTTTGCTCACCCTTTCTCTCTCTCTCATTAGTTTGTTTATTCTTATAACAAGTTGCCCTTAACTAACTCCAAAAAAAAATTTATAGATAGGGATATTATACAGTCTATAAGGTAGATATTTTAGACCCCACTAATTAGAACGAATTATGCTCCTAAGAATTCAAATGAAACTTGACCAAAACGACACTGACTTAACCAAAACGACTTGACGTTTTGACCTCCTCTTCTCCTTGTTGCTTCGACCTTTTGAGCTTCAAAATATGAACCACATTATTTGGAACTGATAACTTTTAATAAACTCTAACATGTTTTATCACCTTTTTTTCATAAATCAACGTCATATATCCTTTGAGATTAAGCACATCACTTCTAATACGAACTTATTGTAAAAGAATAAAAATTGAGGAGTTGGTAAAAAAATTGGGATTAAAATTAGTATTTCTAGTGTTGTTTTTTTTTTAAAAAAAAA
Source organism: Artocarpus hirsutus (assembly GCA_946598075.1). Taxonomy (NCBI): domain Eukaryota; kingdom Viridiplantae; phylum Streptophyta; class Magnoliopsida; order Rosales; family Moraceae; genus Artocarpus; species Artocarpus hirsutus. The sequence continues at coordinate 34,146 of CAMOHE010056406.1, read as the reverse complement.
AAAACTAGTAAGAGACAACGCATCGCTATTTGTCATAATATTGCACGACATTAAAGAGAAACGTCATGTCGTTTACTCAATTAGCACGAACGACACTGATACTTTTTTGTCACGTGCTTCGTGACCCATCGCTTATAGAAACAGTCTTCCAATGACATGACACCCTTTCTTTTTGTTTTTTTTTTGTTTTTACGTTGTTTTGTATTCTCTTCCTCTCCTTTCATATAATAACAAGCTGTCTTGCGTCATACAAGAAAAAGAACCTGTCTTCTTTATTCAAAGGAAACGACATCAATTTCAGTGATTTTACGTAAAACGACACGTCGTTTTCATAGTAACTAGTAATTTAGTAATTCATCCTCTATTTTTGAAGTTTAAACTTTGTAATTGTTTTTGTTAAATTTTATTTTGTGGTGATTATTGGCAGTGATCACTAGAATCAATCTTCGGCTGGATCTTTTTAGGACCAAGTTATTTATACGCAAAATCACCAAAGCTTGTTCTTCGTGGTCTTGACGTTAAGGTTGCTATCTAGAATCGATATCCACTCGGTTATTTTGGTTGGAATTGCGAAAGTTCCTACTCTGTTAAGACCAGAGACCCAACCAAAATCTACCGTCTATTTATTACTTATATAAAAGTAAGAATGCATGTTTTGGTTCTCCAATACTAAGTATCACCCTATCATACTTTTTTCCTCTTATTTTCATTTCCTTTTCTTTATTTCATCTTTTTTTTCGCTTTCTTTATTTTGTTCTCTCCTTTTCCTTTTTCCTTTATATGGCATTATATCCTCCTCCCTCTATTTTCTTTTTCTTTTTAGTTCTTATAACCTTTTACGTAATTAAGACATGTCAATTATATTATATTATTTTAAGACGTGCTTTTTGTCTATTATAGATCATCATATTAAAAAAAACATATAATAAAAATATAATAAGTAAAAAACGCACGTGTATAGCGCTTGATTCTGATTAGTAAGGTAAAAAGGAGCATTGAAATAAAGAACTTTATTGACATACAAGTATTTGGAAGTGGAATTACACTGTCATAATTGATGCAAACTAGTACAAAAATATAACCTACGCCAAGTAATAACAAGTGCTTATCTTGTCCCCTTCACCTAGCCAGTCTCTTGATCATAAACTTGTTCACTACGCTTGTCTTGAACGAACCGGCATCAGTACCAATGCTGCTTCCACACTGCATACGTCGAGTCCAAAGGAATTCCCTTCGTCTCCAGCAGGAAAAGCGCAACAAAAATGGTCATCGCGCCGATTCATCCAGCATAGAACAGGAAAGTCCCGAACTTGAAGTGGCAGAGCATTGTCAAAAATGTTTGGGACAAGACGGCTGTAGTAGCAAAGTTGGAAGAAACAGTGATGCTTTGGCCCGTGGATCTAATTTTCATGGGAAAAATTTCACTTGGAACTAGCCAGGATAAAGAACCCCATGACCTTCCAAATCCAGCAGCGCAGCTGCCCATTAGCACCAGAACCAATATTTGCTGATGTCCTTAGTCCCCGAAACGCCTGTTGTAGCCATAGCAGCCACCGCAATGTATTCACAGTACAAATGATCAAGAAGTAACTAAATACATCATCAGTTTTTAGTGTAATTACATTTGATCATATGATATCTATTCTGTTTTAAGGTGTACATGTGTGCTACATATGACAATGAACGTCGAGTCAAATATTTCTTGAGTAATAAGGTCTAATTGCTCAATTTTTTTAAGTATTAGATCCACACATCACTTTATCTAAAGGTGTAGAGTTCAAATTACTTACCTTAAGTTCAAAAAATATTAACGTCTTTTATTCACAACTTAGATGATAATTTAGATGGATCAGACGTGTCGCCTGACATACAAACATTTGGATCCCACCGACCAAGGATCGAGACAGGATTAACCACACCAAGTATGATTGAAGCTATCAAAGACGAATCACTTCCGCATCCAATGTATTGAAAGGAGCACCGGTGCATAGAAGGCAATGACGTTGATCCCAGTGAGCTGTTGAAGGGAGGCTATGGCAATTGCCATAACGAGGTGAGGGCGGTACTGCCTCTCAAATATGGTCACGAAGGGCTATTGATTGGCTGCTTTGGCGATTTCGCTGCACTTAATAAGCTCGGCCAGCTCTGCTTCGGTGTAAGAGATTTTGCCGTGGACCTTGAGAAGCGATTGTTTGGCGTCGGATAGTTTGCCACGCTCCACTAACCTGCTTGGGGTGTCTGAGATTAGGAGCGCGCCTATTGTCATGATTGTGGCTGGACTACGGCAAGGTCAAGGGAGAGCCGCGAGCCCCAGCTGTGCTTGGCTGTGCCATGGTTTATGCAGTTGGCTGCCCCCACCCCAACTCCGATGAAGAACTGAAAGCCCGTGTTGAATGCGGCACACCACTTGGCGGGTGCTACCTCCGAGAGTCCCCTGTCGCTGACAATTGAGTCTGGCATTCCATGCAATGAAGATATTATCGACAAAGATCTGGGGCTGCCTGTTTTAAGAATAATGTCACCATATTCCTGAATGCTAGGTTATCCTAAAATCATGAAAATTAAGCAAAATGTACAAAAAGTAAATCTAGTTCAATTTGCAAAAGAAAAAATAGTCTAACCGTTAACTCCACTTCTTTTATCCCACTAAATATTATTTGGCTAGAATAAAAATAAAACGATTATATTTAAAAGTGGAACACGTGAGAATATACCATTCAAAATTTCATTATTGCAGAACTAAGGGTGTTTGATATGGTGGTAGAAACTATTGGTTAGAACTGTTTTTACTATAGCATGTGAGAGCTTTAAATTGTAACGATTTTTTTATTGTTACTGTACCATGTGAGAGCTTTATATTGTTTATAACTGAAAAAGTGATATAAACCACTACTGTTAAACACAAGGTAAGAATAAGATTTACCACTAGCTAAAAGTAAAGAACAATAAGATTATGTAGACAAGTTAACAAATCTTAAAAAAGGGATGCCCAATTAAGTCCATTATTGTAAACAAGATTAGAGAGAAAGAACCTACTTGGTTGGTAAAACCGACCATCAAATCCAAGCAAGATACGGCCTAATATGACAATAGCGATGTTTACAGCACCACCGTTAATGGCGGCTCCAACAAGGAATGTGCTGCCACCCATGACCATGATATTCCTGCGGCCCAATGCCATGGTTAGACGGCTTGCGACCAGTGATGATGTTAACCCGGCTATGTAGAGTGAAGATGTGAATGCTGTCAAAACTTGGCTATCGTACCTACAATACATGTTCGTTTTGGCTTCGGCTTCCTTCCTTAGTATTGATGGGAAAATTTTCTTTAGGAATGGTACCATTGTAGTTACACCTCCTTTGAAAATATGAATGAAATCTTCAAACAAAACTTGAATGCACCGAGGGATTTTGGCGTATTTTCCAACTTGCATAACAATATGTATATTTTCCCATACAATTTGTTTTTGCTTGCAGTGTTTATCGTGTCTCTTCCGAGATGGATAAGAGCCTTTAACAAGTTAGTTAAAATTAATTGGTTTTAATTAATACAGTTTAAAGCTCTCAGCAATTATAATAAAAAAAAATTATTATAATGTATAAGCTCTCATATACTACAATTTTTAAATCAAAGTTTTAAGTTCCAACCAGTTTGCGAAATATCATAGAAGAACGTAAATTTGTGTAAAAAGGCCAAAAATTAAAGGTGACATAAATCAAAATGGAGCTAGAAAATTTTTGTATACACACTATAAAAAATTAAAGATTTTATTAAATAGAGATATATTTCAATTATTAAGTAGAATCATACTTATAGGTGCTTCATAAAGTGTGAACATAACTATTTAAACTTGATTGAGGGACACGCGCTCAAGTAGTATTCAAAAAAGTGACAAATTATTTGGGTACAATTCAAGCAGGTCCAAATTGACTACAAGCTTAGATGGCCTAGTGTTAAAACAAGTCGAATAGATCGAAATGAATCAATCGATATGAGGAAGGCTAATTGAAGTGACATTTCGTTTGTTTCGATTGGTTCGATTCTTTGTGCGTGGTAAGCATTTGGGATACATCTGTTGTTCAAGGTAATTCAAATTTGTCTCTGAATATTCGTTCGACCGAACGGTTAAGCAGCACAAACTAACGGTTATTAACATGTCTAATCATGGACTAAAACATGGGAAAGGCATGATTCTTATGGCCTATCGCAGATCAACATGTGTCCCACTACTGTAGTTATTTACCATGCATTACTCCACTCTAGCAAATGGTTGGAAGTCACGATTCTTTTCTACCTCCTTATATAAGGGACGTATTCTTCATTGCACAGGGGGACACGAAAAATAGATACAAAAACTCTGCCTAATTATTTTCTCACCTCTTCTTTATGCTCTCTTGTAATTTGTACCTAGAATTTTTATTATAATGCATTACAGTGGACATAGCTCTTCTTTAATAAAATGAACTACTATAAATCTTGTGTGTGACATTCTTTTTTTCATAGCATTATTTTATTCAATCTACAGCACTCTAACCTTGCACACTTACTTAAGAGCTAATAGGTCTAATTAACGGTGATTTGAGGGCTCAAGTTTTTTGAACAAAATCCTAACGATCCAAATCTACATTTTCATATTTGATTACAAATCCACCATATACGCAAATTATGGAAATTAATCAACTAATAATCTGAATCAAACTGAACTGATATTTTTAAATTATTGGTCAATGTTAGCAATATTTTTTTTTTTTGGTTTGATGTTCTGAAACTAACCAAACTAACGAAAAATGTTTATATGAGATTTTCATATCTTTTCGATAAATTTTCATTAACATGATTTTTATTGGTTATTATAAAGTATGTTTGACATAGTACAATGTATCCTACAATACTATAGACCTTACAATGTTTATAATGTTTGAATGTTGATACGTTGGAGCTAAATGGAAAACTTTGAATTTTTGTTCAATGTCAACGTATACCAAGTCAAATTGCCCAAATCAATTAACTTTGTTTCTATTATGATGTTTGGAAAACTTAGTTTTAACTTACAAAGTTTAAAGCTCTCACATGGTATAGTGTAAAACAAAAAATACTATAGTCTAAAGCTCTCATATGCTGTGATATTTTTAATTATAACTCTTAGTTTTGACTTATTATTCAAATACCCTCTATAATTAGCCACTGTCGTGTGCATAATATATGCTTGGTTTAGCTCTAGAAGTGGATAATATGAAGGTCCATCTTGTTTTGTGAATGGGTCTGTGGCTGTGTTATTTTCAATTTTTGTAGGGAAATTTTCATAAACACTATCTTTTAATATTTACTTTCTATAAATGTTATATCTGTTTATTTGTAGCATGACTTAACATATAATATGAATAAAAATATGGTATAAATAAATACAATTTTTAAAAGTGTGACATAATATGCAAGTTTCTCATTTTGAATAGAAAATCACGGGTCCATTTGGTTCAATGTTTCACATGTTTTAAACCAAAAATTTCATATGAGCAAGAGTCCAACAAACCCATTTCAAATTATTAGTTGGACATTTTAGATCAAAAATCAATCTAAATCCAAAAACAAACCACCCCTTGTTTTAACATTTTGAACCAATTTTTTAAAACAAGACTTTTCAAAATAAATAAATAAATAAAACCACCACATTTTAAACTAAGAAGCCAAAATCACTACAAGAAAAATTACATTTAACGACATATTATTTACGACATATAGTTTTTGAATGTCATTGAAAAGTACATACAACGATATCTCCAACAAAGATATCATTAACGACATTTGAAACAATAATTAATGACATCTATATAGATATCGTATTAAAGGTCTCATTTTAACAACAATAGTTTAGTGTTGTTAAATCATTTAACAACAAGTAGGAGATGTCGTCAAAACTTTAAAAATTCTACGACACACCTTATAGACGACATTGGTCAAGATGTCGTCTATAAGGGATGTCGTGGAATCTCCAAGGTTTTGACGACATCTCTTACTTGTCATTAAATGATTTAACGACACTAAACTTTGTCGTTAAAAGAAGACCTTTAATACGGCATCTATATAGATGTCGTTAATTATTGTTTCAAATGTTATTAACGACATCTTTGTTGGAGATGTCGTTGTATGTACTTTTCAACAACATTTAAAAACTACATGTCGTAAATAATATGTCGTTAAATGTAGTTTTTTTGTAATGAATAGTGTTTTGCCGTACTTAAAAAAAAATTATTCATGTTATGCTTAAAAAAAATATTATATCACACTACCACTAATATTACTTCTAATATTACTTCTTTAAAATTATTAGTATGAGTTGTTTAATTCTTTTTTTCTCATCAATTCAAATAAATAAACCCTAGTACTCTCTTATCTTTTTCCCTTATTATTCCTTTTTATCTATGATAACATTTTTAATGGTATAATATGTTTTAAAGGCGTGTGCATTTATAAAAAATAAGCTTCAAAATATAATGTTGATAAAAATTTCCTTTTTTTGAAGCCTCCGGTCATTTTTTATTTACAAGGTCGGAGTTGAAATAAAGCATATTTTTAAAAATATTACAAAACTAACAAAACGGAATAGCAGTCATTGTTACGATGCTAGTTGGAGAGCACGTGCCATATACGCACATATTTAGTTCGTCGATTCTTTTTAAAATATGTGAATGGATTTTTTATGTTTATTGATTTTCTTAATTTATTATTTTTTTAGTATTATAAAATAAGCATTTAAGTATGGCAGATTTGGAAAATAATATTAGTGACAAAATTAGACAATAAAAAATTTATGAGATAAATTTGAAAAGGCTTGTATCAGATTAGGTGAGAAGAAATAGGTATTTACATAGGGACACTTATAATAAAAAAATATTTAGTATAATAATTAGAAAAGAAAAAGAAGAGGCAAGCAAGAAGGGATAACTAAAAATGAAAAAAAAGAAAGAAGAAAAGGACTTAAAAATAAAAGTTCAATAAAACAAGGACTAAAATAAAGGAAATGAAAAATGAAGGATTAAAAAAGCTAAAAAAAAATAAATTCAACCAAGACCATCGTTTTGGTTGAAAATAGTATAGTAGATTGTGCTCTTTATATATAGTTATAGATTCACTTATCCTCCTTTTAAAGCGTATTTATGTTATTTTAAACTTCATTGTTATTTAAAAATTCCCTAAAAATAGTAAACTGTCCGCTTTTCTACAATGTAAAATTCCAGTTTTTTAGTAATATGTTTTGATACGTATAATTACATTGAACAATCTTCTGATAGAGAAGAGATTCCCATTTTTCACTGTATGGCTTATAGCTAACCATAAAATATGGGCGCAACCATAGAGAAATTTCTGCAATCACAAAAGATGGAAATTAAGTGTCTTACAAAAACTTCCATTAGTTTACGATCTAAAAAATCTCCTTACCACAAATAGCGGAGAGATATGGAGTTGAGTAGAGACATGTATTCCCATTCAATTTTTGAAATTTAATATCTTATGTTTAAGAGATCAAAAAATTTTAGATATGCCCCTAACTTGTTAAAAAAATTATAAGTGTACTCCCACCAAATAATTAAAATATTTGTTATGTCCTCAATTTAAAAGAAAATCATCATTATGTTGCTACTCAACAATAAAAATATATAATTATATATCCATTCAATAAACTATTGTCTCTATTCTTTTCATGCTGTCCTTACTAAAAAAAATTCATGACTCCGTCACGGCTTATCCCGAGTATAGTTCGTATACATAAAATACTAACAAAAACGTCAAAGTTGCGTATTTGAAAAAAGTTTGGCATAAATTTCGAAATGAAAAAAATTTATTGCAAGCACATTCTTATGTAATTAGTATCATTTTTTCTTGTAATTAGGATTATTTTAAGCTTAAATTACCTTTTACCTATATAATTTAAGGGTTTAAATTGAACTAAATACCTTAAAAAATAGAATATGCAACTAATATGTGCGCATTTTGATTAAAAAAATTTAAAGGGCTCAGGTCCCCAAGGCCAAGTTGTTGGACTTTTAGTGAATAAAATTAGAGGTGGGAACCTAAAAATAAATATTTTCAATTAAAATGGGGGTCCATTTGCCAAAGGTACTAAACTTTTGAGACGTAATGCTTAAAAACTTGTTGAGTTTAGGGCATCTGTAACGGAAAAATTAATTGGGCACTAACGAGTGTAAACATGAAAAATGCAAGTTTGGAAATGCCAAGATTTTGAAGATGACGGTCCAAATACAAGTGTCACAAGTTAAAAAATTTGGAGACAATGGCTCAAATTCAAAACCAAAAAAAAAAAAAAATCAACAAAATGCCTCGGCATTTTTATTGCATACGCATCAGTAACATTCATTGTGTATATACATTAATATGAAGGATAATTCTTGGGTTTATTATGTGGCCGAATTTGAAGTGTGACTTTATGTTAAAGTAGGTCTGACGTCTTGTTAGAAATTTTGATTAGTTTATTTTGTTATGTTTAATGACGGATTTAGAATATGAACCCAATAAGAGCACACATCAAGATATTTATTAAAAAAATCTATAAAAAAAAGAGAAAGCGTATCAATTTTGAAGCATAAAAGCAGTCAAATAAATGGGAGAAAGCTTGCATAAATGAGACCACACCTACATATTATATAAAAGTTGGCATATATAAATATATATTTTTTAAATTTTTAGGGGGGCACATGCCCCAGAGGTCCTCCCCTTGATCCGTCACTAATTCTATTTTTTTTTTAATTTTGTCTTTGTTTTTGTTTAAGGATGGTTTGATTGGGGTGTTAGTTTAGTTTAGTTTGATTTTATTTTTCATTTTAAGGATAATTTGATCTTTGTTTGGTGAAAAACCAAATGTTAATCAAGGACAGGCATGGATTTGGGTAAAAAATGCAGCATTTTAAATATATAGGATATACTTTTACCAAAAAAAAAAAAAGTGCGAGGCATGGTATAAAAAGGCAAATATACTCATAGTTTGAATGTCTTTTTTATATTATGAATGGAAAGTTCAAAATGTAATCTTAATTTGTAGGAGAGTTTAATGGATATGGCACATTGATTGTTTGCCTCACGTCCAAGGAACTCCTAAAACTCAACCTTGCATGAGCAATGATCTTGGCGTTTGCAACGGGTGCTTATTTGATTTCAATGTTAAGTTGCACCTTGCTAATATAATGTCAATTTTTTTCTTAAAAAAAAAAAAAAAAACTAATTTCAACCTGACGAAGTTGAAACCAAAAGTTAATTTACGATTCATTCGGTATATAAGTTCGAATTCAAATTTTTTGTTTAAGAAAATACTGTAATAAAAAGGTTTAAATTGTTGTTGAGCCTATAAAATAAGAAAACTTTTGCAATAAGTATTGTAATTTTACATTATTGACAAAACTATTATTTTAACCATTGGATTAAGTTTGTAACGGTCTAATATGTGAATGACCAAGTTAACAGTGCACAACACAAAACTACTCTTAAGTCATAAATGAGACCATTTAAAAACGAATCAAACTAAAACAAAAGCACTTGCCAGTAGTACAAAAGAAAAATTCATACCACAAAAATTCTCACAAAACAAATGGGGCATTGTATATAAAGGGATGGATCTAATTTTCAAGAATAAAGGATAATTTTTAGTGAACTTCTATGATAAAAAATTGTTGATTTTCCTATCGACACAAATTGTTGTTTCAATAATTTGATTAATTTTTTAAGGGTATGATATATATATATATATATATATATATATATATATATATATATAAAAGCACCCCACAAGAATTCTCTAAAATTTACACAAGAAAGTATAATGTGGATTTTGTAATTTTCTTGGGACATTCCATAGTGGAGAACACCATTATTCTCCACCAGTGAAGAATGGCTAAATATTATTGGATCAACATCTAATAGCAGAAAAAGATGAAGGACCATCAAAATAAAAATAGACTCTCCTATACATGATTATTTTATGGGTCCGTTTGGTAAATAGATTCGAATTAGTGATTTGATTTAAGTTAGTATGATTTGAATTAGGATTTGAGTTAGTGATTTGAATTGTTATCCGAATTGGTGTTTGGATGTGCATTTAAGTTTCAATCTGAATATGAAATAAAATTACAATTTGTGTTTGTAGAGATAGTGAAAATAGTTTTTGATTTATTAACAAATATAATAAAATCTTAATATTAATGGTCTTAAAAAATATGCAATATAAATTTTAATTTATTCCTCTCTTTACTAGGAACATTATAAAAAAAAAATAATCTCAATTGGATATTAAAAAAAAATTATAATTTTTTTCCTTAAACATATAAGAGAGAATTTAGGTATGTCACTGTAGCATTTAAATTGAAGTCCTAAGAAAAAAATGAGACTAGAACTCGAGAACTTGACTCAGAAGACCCAAAAAATGATTCAAAAAGCTTGCAAATTTCAGACACCATGTAATACCCGTTATTTTAACAGGATTAATTTTGTAAATTAATGTATAAAACGTGATAATTTAAAATTTTGTTGCATTTGAAATTACTAAGTTGTTTTTATTGTTCTATTTATCATGAAAATGGCACTTTGGCATTTTCTATCAAAAAGTCTCCTAAGGAGACATGAGGATATCTTTCCCAACTACTCTTGGCCCTCATTTTCTTTATTTCCTCAGTAACATGCTCCAACATGTATCCTCCATAATTGCTTTTATCACTTCTCTTCAAAGACTTCATCTTTTCTTCCTTTTTCTCCCACGGTTCCCACACTCTTCTTCTTATTTCTTTGCTGAAGCAAAGTACTTAGACAACTTCTTCAAGGCAGCCATAAAAATCAGCCACCATCACCTCCATTTAAACAAGAATTTCAGCCATACCAAAGTCAAGGAACCTGTTTTGAAGCCATTTCAAGTTTCCAACTAGCCATAATCTGAGGTTAAAATCTTATGAACGAATTTAGTCATTCATTTATATATTTTTATACTCAAGGGTTATTCAATTTTGTGTTCTTGAACCTAAGAATATGTTTTGTTGCTATTTTGGAGCATATGCTTAAAGTCTAAGTGTATATGTCGTAAACAGAAAATTATATTGTTAAACTTTGTAATACATTTATGGGCGGTGATTCTTTCTTAAAATTCTAGGATTAAATAAAAATGAATTTTATAAATTGGTTTGTATGTTAAAAAAATAGATATCTTAAGCTTTCCAACGAGCTATCATGAGCCTAAATCGGAGTTGTATTTTATTTTTTATGAATTTTTTAATTTTCAGATTAGAAACTTGTAAACCTGCCAGTGGCAGTATACCACCTGTTTATCTTAAGTAAAGCACTTGTTAACCCGTGTGTTGATTTTAGATAATGAATCTGCCCTTTTTGCAAAAGTATACTATCAGTTTGCCATAGTATACTAGCTGTTAACTTGAACCAAGAACCCAACTTTACTCACCTCTTAATTCCTTAATGTCTTACAGCCTTTTCAACACTATCATAAGTGATTTATGAATCTTATTAGATAATGTTTAATTGTTGTTTACATTTTTATTTTTGATTTGAGAGTTTTTATTTAAATCCTGAGGAATCTTATTTTTAAGTTTTACTTTTATTTGTATTTTTATTTTATACATTAAAAACTGTTAACCTGTTTAAGGCGTTACACACCAAAAAGATTTTGAGAGGTCTGATGAAGTCCAAGTTGGATTTTAAGTCATATGAGTGCCTCATACCAAACATATCCTGTTATTTATTAGAAAAAAAAAAAAAAAGAATCAGGCTGGAAACTACAATCAGAGAAGGAAGCCGTTGCTCCAGGCGCTTCCTCCTCCTCTGACGCTCCTGTCGGCGAAGGCGCAAAAGAAGGACGAGTCACCGCCAATCCGATAGCGCAGACGAGGTTAGCCAATGGTTAGCTGATGCGAGCCTAGCTCTGCCAAGACCGGATCCGATGCTGCCATCCATCGAGGTTCTCTCATGGTTCGTCGGTGAGAGCCCAGCTCTGCCACGACCATATCCGACACCCCCAGCTCAGACGAGGTTCTCTCATGGTTCGTTGGTGCGAGCCCAACTCTGCCACTACCGGATATAAAAAAATCCTTACTGTGTAGTCCAATATTTTGTTCTAAATGGCGTGATTCGAAGACTAAAATTATCAGTATTTCTTACTATTAACCAGTGCATTGAACGAGTGCGCACAATTTTTCTTTTCTAATGCTGATTTTGTCTGTTCAGTACATGCTTAGTGTATGCTCAATTTATTTCTTTTCTTTTACCTGTTTACTTGTTAGATAATGGACCCGAAGATGGACTCAGGCATTCTTTGTAAATATTACTCCGTTGACGAAGCAATTGAGCATGGTGCTGCACCAGTTCCTACTAGTTTTGATAAAACTGTTGATGGCGAAGTTCTCTCATGGTCCGCCCATGTGAGCCCAGTTTTGCCACAAACGGATCAGCCACTCCAAGCTCCGATGAGGTTCGCGAGTGGTTCGTTGGTGTGAACCTAGCTCTGCCACGACCAGATCCGACGCTCCAAGCTCTGACGAGGTTCACGAATGATTCACCAGTGTGAGCTCCTCTCTGCATTCCAACAACAGTGAGAGCATAGAGGACGAGATCGTGCCTTTATTTGGGCAATATTATGCCTCCTCCTCCCTCTCCGGTGGCAAGTCTATCGTCGGTGCAGGAACATATGGCTTGCCAAAGATGAAGGAGCTCTTTACCAAATTTTTATTATTTTGTTTGTTTGTTTTTTCTTTTTAAATTTTAATTAAAATATAGTATAAGAGGGTCTACTTACATTTTTTTATTTCAACCCTTCGATTTTTGTTTTTTTTTTTTTTTAATCATGTGGTTGCTAATAGTATTCTCCACAGTGGAGAACCTCTTTTTTTTTTTTTTTCGTAAAATTAAGTAAATAAAAGAATTCGTAAATTATGAAAAGAGTAGGGGCATATCCGTCAAGGCACCGGATCTAGCCGAACCGGATATTATTTTTGCAGATAGGGGCCAACGATTCCTTTTCCCTCTGGGGTTAGGCAATTTGCAAAATCTCAAACGAAACCCCTTCGCTCCCCTTCTCCTTTGTTGCTAAGCTTCCTTCCCGAAAACCCTAACCTCCGGCGCTGGTCGCAGCTGCCGAGATGTCGCACTTCGGAAGATCTGGCCCTCCTGACATAAGAGACACCTACTCTCTCCTCGTCCTCAACATCACTTTCCGTATTCACTCCTTCCTCTCTCTCTTTTCCACTTTCTCTATCTTCGCTCCGACGCTTTTTTCCTAGTATTTCCTGATTGTTGCTTTTTTTCATCCCATTCGTTAGGTACCACTGCGGATGATCTCTTCCCACTCTTCGACAGGTATGGCAAGGTCGTCGACGTTTTCATCCCCAGAGACAGAAGGTATAAGCTTTTCAGAGTTATTTTTTTTGCTTAATTGTTTTTCTATTGGGAGAATTAGGGCTTTGTAACTGTAATATATGTATATGTGTTTATATTTTATTATTCAATTTAGGACCGGTGAATCGCGAGGCTTCGCGTTTGTTCGGTACAAGTACGCGGATGAGGCACAGAAGGCTGTGGAAAAGCTTGATGGTTAGCTTTCTTTTCTGCAATTTCTTATTTACTTAGTTTTTTAAGATTAATTTCAATTGTTTATTTTGTTTATTGTCTGTGTTTGTTTATAGGAAGAGTTGTGGATGGTAGAGAGATTATGGTTCAATTTGCCAAGTACGGCCCCAATGCTGAGAGAATGTAAGTTAAAAATGGCGTTTCTTGTTGAGTGCTGATGTAAAGGCTGCTTCTTGGTGGATTTTTGATGCTAGGTTTTCTGTAGTTGTCATGCTAATTGGCTGTTTGGCGTACTGTTTTCTTTGGATTCTGCATAATGTGAAATTGGTTTTGGTGTTCTTTTTCGTTTTTGTGTTCTGTGACACGGTTCCTCATGATTGGTAATTGCCTTGAACAGAAATTCTTAATTGTGGATCAACTTATTTCTTGGGGGTTTGATTTTGATATTTAGTTGTTTTCGATTTTCAGTCATAAGGGGAGGATAATTGAGTCGGCTTCGAAAGTCAAAGGCAGGTCTAGAAGCCGTAGCCCTCGTCCACGGTGAGCATCTTGCTCTGGTTTTCTTTTCTTTTCACATTTGAATGTGGACAAGTCACATGATCTCTGCTTTTTAACACTGTAAGTGGGTAAGCTGATAATATTTATTTTGAGAATCTCATGTGTTGGTGGGATGGAATAATAAGAAACTATACCCCTTAATTTAGTTTGTCACATAGAAGAATTGTGATGCTTCCTAGAAATTATTAGTCAACTGCCATCTGCGGCAACTGATGAAAAGTGTTTTTAGGTACCGCGATGAGTATAGGGATAGAGATAGGAGGAGAAGTCGCAGTCGAAGTAGAGACAGATATGACCGTGACAGGCATCATAGGAGTGAGAGAGAGAGTCGTTATCGTAGCAGGAGCCGCAGTGTAAGTCCAGACTACCACAGAGACCGTGGGAGAGCCAGATATGATGATGAGCGGCGCAGCCGGAGCCGGTCCTATGACAGGTATGAAATGTTGGTCAATTGTTTCAGTAACTTGCTGTGTTTATATTTAGCTGATGTTCAATCGGGTGTATGCCTGCAGTGCCTCCCCTATTAGGCGTAGTCCTAAATCTCGAAGGAGCCCTTCTCCTCGCAGGACACCTTCAAGGGGTGAAAACCCTGAAATACGTGATCTTAATGAGCGTTCTCCAGCTTCAAAGGATGGTTCACCACGTGGTAGACCAGCTGATTCTCGAAGTGCTTCTCCTCATAGATCTGATGCTGAAGTAAGTCCTTGCAGTGTATATGTGGCTTTTGGAAAATTTCTCCTTTCTACGTACCAATCAATTATTTTGTGGATGGAGACGTTGTTCCCCCCTAAATCACGTATCTTCGGACTTCTGTTCTGCAGGAGTGATGGAGCAGCACACAATGTGATCAGAGTATTATATTGGCTTGAGGCATCGTGTCTGCATTCATGCTTGGGAAAAAAATAGTTGAGTTGCATGTTATCGCCATGTCGAATGTTATTTAGCTGCCCTGCAGTTTTGTAAGAGGTTAAACATTTTTATGTTGGACTTGGTCCGTTAGCTGTTTCTAGTGTTGATGGTAGACTCTGTACTCTGATATAACTTAAGCTCTTGCAGCGTTTTTACTATGGTTTTAGAAATTCCTGCCTGTGGAGATGCTTAGTATTTTGTTTAATATCACTTTATTTGGTTTTTGTGCTTCCCTTTATGTCCTTGTTCTTCTTTTTCCTTGACAAAGTTTCAATAATTGCTTCTTGTTTTGATGTGCTTGTGCTTGTGTATGATATTCTCCATTATATTTTTGAAAGTGCTATGTTCAACTACTCATATTGGTCCATATGCTGGCCTTATATAGTTTTGTTCGGGAAGAGCGAATGTGACTGAAACTGAATCACAAGATGATGTACTAGCTAGCTGTTGCTGCTGTTTATGTGACTGAAACTGATTCACAAGATGGTGTACTAGCTAGCTGTTGCTGCTGTTTATACTGTACAGATGGTTGATGTCAATTTGTATGCTGGTTGCAGTACGATGTCTTACCAATTTTTCTTTATGATATTCTGGTTGGTAAGAGTAACAATAACCCAAATGATTTTACGAAATCTTGCATGAATGGGGTTGCTCACTTCTAATCTGATCAAATTCTTTTCTACACTGATTTTTAAAAGTTTGGACCTGCAAAGGCGTCCTGGTAGCTGTGGTTGCCTAATGATGGTCGGAATGAATTCACTTGCCAATATTTGTAGCTGATGCAGTTCATATGAATCACATATGTTGCGGTTATCAGCTAGCTGCTGGTGGCTATATCTTTATAGGGACTGGTCAATATGTGAGTTGCAGTTCATATTAATGATATCATATGTGATACTGCGAATAGGGCTTTTAAGCTAGGTGAAAGAATTTTTTCAAAATTCTTTTGTTCTTATAATATTAATGGCTGTTGATTTTGTAAATAACTTCTGACTGCCGCTTGGTTGTCTTTTCTTAAATTTTTCACCTGCTGATTTTCCATATGCTACCAACTTATTAGATATCATTTGGTGTGGATACGTGCAGGTATTCATATGATAGCATTGCCTAAGCGGTTTAATGGGGTTAGGATTTATGAACATATGTTCACAGTATATTATAAATCTTTTGTTCTGGGCTACAGTTCTAGATTTGTTGTGCGATGTGCTTTATTATTTATAAATACATAAAAAATTGAAGACCTTGTTAGTTCTCTTCTTCTTCTTCTCTTTTTTGGTTCCTCTGTCAATTGCTTCTTGAAGCTTCCTATTGTTCGTGTCATTAATAAATCTTCCTAACGTTTCCATTCGAGAGGAATGAAGCAAAAAGAGTACTAACGACTGCTTCCGAACGGGGGGAAAAAAAGAGTTATCTACCTTCTGATACTTTGTGTCCTAGGTTTGTGTCCTAGGTTTATTCAAATGATGTGCAGTCAGTTTATGATATCATCAAATACATATTTTTAAATTATATTTAATATATAAATTTATTCAATTTTCTGATCAGTTTTTTATTTTAACCTAAAAATAATCTAAAGGACTTTCAAATAGAAGACTAAGGTAACTTTAAAAATTTACACATTTTAAACTAAGGATGTTGATCTAAAAAAATTGTCTAGAATGCATTCAAAAATATTCTAAAATAGATTTTAAGTTAATTTTATTTTTGACCTCTAAACTATATAATTTGTTTTATTTTAGCTTTTGAATTTAAAAAATAACAAATTATATTATTAATTATTTAAATTGTCTCATTTTTTATCATTTTGTTATAAAATCTGTTAAATATTAACAAAATTAAACCAATAATTTAACTTTTGGCCTTAGGCTAACAATTTATGTTATTTGCCGTATTTATATATTAAACACAAACACAATACGATTAATAAACATATCTAAAATACACAACATATAACACAACACAATTAAAATAATTATTTAATAAAACCAATTAATACAATTATAATAACACTTATAACCCAAAAACTAAAAAAATTACAAATATTAACACCATATTTTATTATATTTTAAACATAACTATTATTTTCAATTAAAAATTCAAAACACCCAAATATTTCTCTTTTTAAATTAAAATGCTCACATTTTTTTTATTATTAAATTATAATATCAATATCTCTCTTATAATTATTATCTATATTATTATTAAAAGTTTCAAACTACTAGTTTCTCTCAAATCCAATCTCTAGAATCGGATTTTAAAAAATGGGGCTTCAACAGCTTACAAACGTCACAGCGGAGAGACGTCCTTATATAGAGGAATTGAGGCAAAAAGCTTGGTTTTCTTCCGATGTGGGACTTTTGACAAAGACATAACAAAAACTAAGTAAATAAAATACAAGCTACTTTTTAACATAGGCCGAGAATGAGGAGGAGTGGATGCAAGCGTGATAAATTGGCTCTTGAGTGCAGGTTCGATCCTTATATTTGCAAGAGCATAAATTTTTTTTTATTTTAACTTTTATAAGTGTCAAAAATCAAATCATAATAAATAAATTAAAACCTCTTATTTTATACTAATTCATTATTTAGAAATTTATTATTTTAACTTTTATAAGTGTCAAAAATCATAATAAATAAATTAAAACCTCTTATTTTATACTAATTCATTATTTAGTGTGCTGGAAACAAGTTCATTAAAACATGTTTTTAGTGCAAGGTCCAAATCTTTAGAATTGCAAAATCATAATTTTTTTTATGTTTAATTAAACGTGTTAAAGCGTGTTAAACGTGCTAGCACGAATCCAACACGTTTATTTTTGTGTTATTCGTGCCAACCCATTTATGACCTAATTAATAATCGTGCGGTTTAAACCCATTTATATCATGCCGTTTTCGTATCGTGTCATCGTGCTGTGTCTGAAATTGTCAGCTCTACTTAGATTGTGCAACTTGTTTTATTTTGACTTTTAAACTATAAACTATAACAAATCACACATTTGAACTATAAAACATATCTTATTTTGACCATTTCATTACTAAATTTGATAAATATTGACAGGTTGTAACATATGACTATTTTGAGCTTTTGACTCTATATGTTTTCAATATATATTTTGAAGTCAAAATATCTAAATTTAATTTATCTATTGTATAAGTTTTACTTTTTCTCTTTTTTTTTTCCCCACAATTTTGTTGAAAAAAGTTTTATTATTTTAGTTGCTCGAAAAGTTCTATGAAATTTTCTTTGTTATATGATTTAAAATGAATTAAATGGAAAAATATGAACAAATTAGGAAAAAAGAACTGGACATATGGGTAACTAACAAAAAATGACACATAGATTTTACAGTATAACCTACTTGTTATTTTTAGGACTAATAAGCTATTGGGAACTTTACTTGCAGCTTACGTTTTAAGTTTAAAAATTGTAGCATGTGAGTTTTAAAATATAGCAATTTTTTGCTTTTTTTACTTTTAGCTGGTGAGAGCGTTATACTGTTTACATTTATAACTGATCGGTTGAAACTGAAGTTCTAAACATCCTATAAATTTTAGGGTTGAAAATTATGCAAATAATATAATGATGAATACTTCGCTTAATTGGACTCAGCAATCACAAAAAAGATTTCAAAATTTGTATTAGTTTTAAGTAAATAAGAATGTACATTTGTTTATAAAATTTCTTATTTATAGGCCTGAGATGTGTAAAATTTGATTATAAAAGATTTAATTTTAACTGTCGATTTATAATTAATCGATCAGATACATATATATATATGTCGCTTAATTCGTCAATATTTAATAGATTTTGTAATTGAAGAGTCAAAATAGGAGAAGTTTCATAGTTCAAGGGTGTAACTTGTTTTAGTTTAAAATTTAAGGATTCAAATGGGACAAGTTGCATTGTTTAGAGGGCAAAAGTAAAATTATTGGCTCAATTTTATTAATATTTAACAAATTTAGTAACAGAATGGCTAAAATGAGATAAGTTGAATAGTTTAGGGTATGATTTGTTACGTTTTAGAGTTCATGGGCCAAAAGAGAACAAGTTGTATAATTCTGGGGCCAAAAGTAAAATTAACACAGATTTTTTGTGTGCTTTTGTTTTCTTATATTTTGAATTTTTTTTTCCTTGCATGAGTTTAAAGGCCAGAATCAATTATAACCTAAGATAAGGGATAGATTTGTAAACTAAATCTTATATAAAGGTATACATTGATTGAGCTCAAAATTTAAAGATATAATATTTGAATAAACTTAAAACATAATGTATAAAAAAGTAAATATCCCAATATAAAAATTGCTCTTCCAAACTGCATTGTTGATAGGATGTGAGAAGAATGAAGAGAAATGAATTGAATTCTCTAATAGGTTGTGAAAGAGTCCATGGGGGGTTGGGGGGGGGGGGAACCAAACGGTCCAAAACTGTAGTCTGCATTATGTCAAAAATTACCAACCCAGCATTATGTCCAAAATTACTAGCCCGACTTGTAATGTCGAAAGTGGACGCAAGTACTCTTCCAGAGCAAATAAATGTGAACACAAAACGACCAAAGCATGAAGACACAAGTCAAAACTTACTAGCCGTCCTCCATTTTCTTCTCTGATAGTAACATCTGAGGAGGAAAATACACGAGGAGAGAGGACTTTTCAAGTCTTCTTACTCCATCATTTTTTCCCGTTGTTCTAACCGGCAAAATTGATTTTCCGTTGAAAACAAAGTACGAAGGTGTAAGGAAATTGAGTAATGGCAACATTAAATGCACAAAGCATCACATCTCGCAAACAAAATGGAATCACTAACCATCGCCAAAACAATCTTCCACGTCTCCTTTGTTTTGCGCATGTTTTTCATATCCACAGCCAAAGTTGGTTTTGCCTATGCTTCTACCGAGGAAGCTGAAGCTGTTCTCCGATGGAAAGCCAATTTGCAAGAACGTTCCCGGCATGTTCTAACTTCGTGGAATCACCTTCCCAACAGAGCATTTAATACCTCCACAACTCTTGGAACAACAAGAAGTCCATGTACATGGTACGGAATTTATTGTAACCATGCTGGCAGTGTCACCAAGATAAACCTCACAAGCTCCGATCTGAAAGGTACGCTACACAAATTCCCATTCTCGTCCTTGCCTGATCTGGCATACGTTGATCTTAGCATGAACTCCCTCTTTGGTACCATTCCGCGTGAAATCAGCCAACTCTCCAAACTTAGATATCTAGACTTGTCCACCAATCAGCTTTATGGGAAAATCCCGGTTGAAATTTCCTTGCTTTTAGACCTTGAGGTTCTAATGTTGTTTAATAACAGGTTAAACGACTCAATTCCTCAAGAAATAGGTTTTTTAAGGTCACTGACTGAACTCTCCCTTCATAGCAACTCATTAAGTGGATTTCTTCCTGCTGCTTTGGGAAATCTTAGCAACCTGGCTTTTTTGCATCTTGAAAACAATTCATTTTCAGGTTCTGTCCCCATAGAAATAGGAAATCTCTCCAATTTGGTTGAACTTTACCTTGATACCAACTGCCTCACGGGTCCTATTCCCCCAAGTTTTGGGAACTTAAGAAAGCTATCATTGTTGTATATGTTTGACAACAAGATTTCTGACTCCATCCCCCGAGAAATAGGAAACATGTTGTCTCTCAGCAGTCTAAGCCTCCACACAAATGAACTTTCCGGTTCAATCCCGACATCACTATGGGACCTCGGAAACCTTACCTCTATTCACCTCCACCGAAATAAACTATCCGGCTCCATCCCAAACAAGATTGAGAACTTAAAGTCCCTTTTTGTGCTAGAATTGAGTGAGAATAAACTTAGTGGCCCTCTTCCTGATCCAATTGGTAATTTGAGCAAATTGGAAGTTTTATACATCCGTGACAACAGGTTCTCCGGTTTCATCCCTCAAGTGATAGAAAATCTCAAGAACTTGGTTGTGTTGCGGTTGGCAAGAAACCGTTTCACTGGCAATTTGCCACAAAACCTCTGTCGAGGCGGATTGCTTCAAAACTTCACCGCAAATGGCAATCAACTTACTGGCCCAATACCAAAGGGCTTAAGAAACTGCACAAGATTGCATAGACTCCGGCTTGATGGAAACCAACTGACTGGAAACATATCTGAAGTTTTTGGTGTCTATCCAAACTTGGATTACATAAACCTCAGTGACAATCTATTCTGTGGTGAAATTTCACATAATTGGGGAAGGTCCTTAGAACTTGGAACTCTTGAGATTGCTAGGAACAATATCAGTGGAAACCTACCAGCAGAGATTGGTAACTTAACTAAATTACATGTACTTGATCTTTCTTCCAATCATTTAGCTGGGGAGATTCCTAAGGAATTTGGAGGGCTAACTTCTTTGGTGAAGCTCATTATGAATAATAATCTACTTTCTGGTGGAATACCTCAAGAACTGGGGTCACTGACTGAACTCAATTATCTTGACCTCTCTACAAACAGATTGAGCAACTCAATTCCAAGAAGTATGGGGAATCTTTTGAAGCTGCACTACCTCAATTTGAGCGACAACAAGTTGAACGGCTGGATTCCGGTTCAGTTGGGCAAGTTGGTTCAGCTGTCTCAGCTAGATCTGAGTCACAATTGTCTCTCAGGAGAGATACCAACTGAATTCAGTAACTTGCAGAGCTTGCTGACACTGAATATCTCCCACAACAATCTCTCCGGCACCATTCCAGAGTCTTTCCAGGAACTCCGTGGTTTGGAATACATCGACGTCTCGTACAACGAACTTCACGGTCTGATTCCAAAAAACAAAGCCTTCCAAGATGCTTCCATTGAAGCATTGCAAGGAAACAAAGGCCTGTGTGGAAACTCTAGTGCATTGCAGCCATGCCTTGAGTCCTCTTCCCCCGCGAAAAGTGGGAAGAACAGAGTTTCGTCTTTGGTGCTTGTACTTTTCCCGATTGCCGGGGCACTTTTACTCGCTGTACTTGTGATTTCTATCCAACTTTGGAGAAGAAACAAGCTTCTACAAGCTGAAATCAGCAACACAGAGGATCAAGATGTCCACTTTCCAGTGTCGAACTTGGACGGAAGAACACTGTACCAGGAAATCATAAGAGCGACTGAAGATTTCAACCCTGCATATTGCATCGGTGAGGGGGGATTCGGAAGCGTTTACAAAGCAATTCTACCATCCGTTTGCTCCAACTCAGTGGCTATCAAGAAATTCCACAATCCGGTACGTGACAGAAGCCAGTTCCTGAATGAGATAAGAGCCTTAACGGAGATAAGACACCGGAACATAGTGAAGCTTTACGGCTTTTGTTCGCATTCACGACACGCTCTTTTGATCTACGAGTACGCAGAAAGGGGGAGCTTGGCTAAGATTTTGAGCGTGGAAGAGAAGGCCAAGGAATTGGAGTGGAGAAAGAGAGTGAATATCGTGAAGGGGGTGGCTCATGCCTTGTCCTATATGCATTCTGAAGTATCGCCGCGGATTGTTCATCGAGACATATCGAGCAAGAACATTCTGCTGGATTCTCAGTACGAGGCACATGTTTCGGATTTTGGCACTGCAAAGCTTCTGATGGATGGCTCTTCTACTTCTAACTGGACTGCCTTTGCAGGGACTTTTGGATATGCTGCCCCGGGTACAACTATAAGACAGTATCTTCTTTATTTGAGACAATACATTTCGTTTCTTTTATAAATAACTTTGGTATTCTGTTTTTGTTTATAATATTAAAATGAGATTTTAACTTTTTTAAAAATGGACATCTTGGGACATAAATTGTCTTTTTTGCCCTTTTTTTTATTTTTATTCTTGGTGGTTTCTTTTTTTTTTTTGGAATGAACATCGCCTCAATTGAGGCTCGTATTATCAATGAAGAGAAAATATTACAAACAACCTCAAAAATCAAGTGAATCTGTAAAAAGGAAGGCCAATATAACCCCTACATACATAACATTCGAAAGAATTAGGACAACGAGATCACCACATTCTATTACATTATTCCTGGGGGTCTAAAATTAGGAAGAAAAGGTAAAAAAAAAAAAAGTAAAAAATTCTTATGTTCAAATATCAATGAATGATATTTCAAGTTCTTTTTCTTCCCAGCTTTAAACCAATTAATTAAAAGGAGAAATAGGATATAATGTACGCTTTATATTCAACAAATCAACTTTAGGATATAAAAATGACACATTTAAAAACGTGAGGCTACCATATTAATACCATAAAAGACATTTCGGTATCAAAATGATTTTTTTCTGAATTTTAATTTGGGATTAATAATATTATCAATGCCCTCAAGTTAAATGTTTTTGTAGGTTGAATTTTTTTTAAGAGTTAAACCCCCCTTTTTTTTGGGCAGAATTTGCTTATACGATGAAGGTGACTGAGAAAGGCGACGTGTATAGCTTTGGCGTACTAGTATTGGAAATAATAGCAGGAAAGCATCCGGGTAATCTTGTACTCTCTTTATCAAAATCACAATCAAGTAGTCATGATCATATTCAAGAGGAAATCCTGAATTTAAGGAATCTCCTGGACCAACGCCTTCCACTTCCCACGCCAGAGACCGAGGGCGATCTTGTTAGAATCTTAAAGCTCGTATCTGATTGCTTGAAGGAAAATCCCAACTCTAGACCAAACATGAAATTCATCTCTCAGGTTTTATCAACCGGAACCTAATGTCCTTCCTTATATTAAAGACATTATTTGCAGTCGCAGAGTCGGAAAAATAAGTCAGAAAGGACGGAGACTCTTGTCAATTTTTCTCAATCCATAAATGACAAATTGACTGAGCTATATTATGAAATGAGACAAATATAGAATTTTATTTTTTCAGTAAGGGCGGACTACACATTTCGTTAGATTTATTAAAAGAAAAAAGAATTTCAATGGGATGTCCATCTATCCTCATTTATATGTAGCTCAACACCTATTTATAGGGTGTTTGGGAGAGTGGTGGGAACCATTTTTACTTATTGTAGCAAATTTGTTTTTTTGTTACTATAGCATGTGAGAACTTTTTACTGTAGCAAATTTATTTTTTTGTTACTATAGCATGTGAGAACTTTTTACTGTTCATAACTGAGATTGTGGTGGAAACTACTTTGCCAAACACCTTAAAGTTCTAGAGGTTCAAATCAATGCTCAAAATAAGATTGAGTGATACTTGATACTTTTACAGTTTTTAGAATTTCAAGAAAATGTAATTCTTTTTGCAAGCATTATTTCTAACCAAGTGTTTGGAGTCACATTTAGACCAATGACAACTTACAAGTTTGTAAAGTTATATTGCAGTGTTAAAAAATTTCAAGTTGAAGTCAAACTTCTCGCCCTTTTTTGTTCTCTGTATTCACTATGCTGAAAGGACCACAAGCTGGCTAAAATTAACATTTTGTCCTCAACCAGTCGTCTCTAACTAATGTTGTTTTTTTATTATCCGTTTATCTACAAGTAATTAATTACACAAAGAAGTCCTCAATGAAACAAAGAAGATATATATACACACCACACATACAAAGAAGTCTACGATATCATGAAAAGTGTGTAACCATTAAATACTAATGACAGTGCTTATGAAATACAAACTGATATAATGTAAGATAACTAAATTAAAAAGTACAACCGTTGAATTAGTCTGGTCCTTTACATCATATTGTGTGGAGAAATTTCTAAGTAGATGAAATCGAAGTTTCCAAATTCAACTCCAAGTTAGGACTAAGATATTGATCTTATCAGTTTGAGAACAGAACAAACAGGTTTAAATTCCAGGAAAGAATAAGCAAATTGCAAACAGATAGTTAGATACGTGATATATGAAATTGTCCCCCCCCAAAAAAATTGCTAAAGTCTTCTTTCAGTAGGTACTCAAAATAGGTTTTTTGTATGTCATTGCTCCTAGTCCGAGTCCACGGTAGACTAGAGAGATATCCCCAATTTTAAGCCGGACAATCAGCTCTTGTCCCGTTCTAAACGTACCACATTAGACTAGTGTTTTTCTGCTCCAATGTATACAACTGAAGTGACGTCCCTATGGTTAATTTGGTAACTTATAATGTGTATAATAAGGGGATCTTACTTATTTCTTTAAAAAATATTATATATCAGTTACTAGGGTTCGACGAAAATGACCGATCCGTGGAATGAATCAAAATGAGAAAGAGGTCATTCTCATGCCATGCAAGACGCTTGACAACAATAATAAAAAAATGAGGACACTTGTTTTCATTTCAGGATGATAAGTATAGAGTTAAAGCTTAAAGCCCTAATACTAAAAAAATTCTATAGGCACCATGGGAACTCCAACTTTGGAGAAAGTAAGCTCTCTAGCTCTCTTTGTCTTTTTTGTTGTACCTACCTTTATTATTAATGTTGATTCTACTTCCAATGATCAAGTTGATGCTCTCCTCAAATGGAAAGCCAACCTTCAACATATTCCCACATCACTCCTAACTTCATGGAGTACTACTAATTCGCAATCAAATACTTCCTTTAGCTCTTCCATTCAACCCCAACCAAATACAACCACAAGTCCATGCAATTGGTTTGGAATTGCTTGCAATATTGGTGGAAGTGTTGTCGGTATAAACCTCACAAAATCCGGTTTACAAGGTACGCTCCACAAATTTCGATTCTCTTCCTTCCCTGATCTTGAGTATCTTGATCTGAGCATGAACTCATTCTTTGGCACAATCCCACCAGAAATCTCTTCCCTCTCTAACCTCACTTGCCTTAACTTCTCCACCAATCAACTGTCCGGGAAAATCCCAACGGATGTGGGAAAGTTATCCAATTTGGTTGAACTTTACATAGACAACAACAAACTCAAGGGTCCGATCCCTTCAACGCTTGGGAATCTTAGAAAGCTAGAAGTCTTATCCTTGCATGACAACCGCCTTTCTGATCAAATCCCGCCATCTTTTTATGAGCTTAGAAATCTCACACATGTCCATCTCCAACGCAATCAACTTTCTGGCCCAATTTCACAACACATTGGAAGGTTGAAGTCCCTTGTTTGTCTAGAACTGTGGGAGAATCAACTCAACGGATCTCTTCCAACCTCAATTGGTAACTTGAGAAGATTAGAGATTCTGCACATTCGTGACAACCGGCTTTCGGGTCCAATTGCTCGATCAATACAAAATCTCAAGAAATTGACCGTGCTGCGACTCGCCAGAAACCAATTCACAGGTAATTTGCCGCAAAATTTATGCCGTGATGGACTGCTTCAGTCCTTCACTGCAAATGACAATTACCTCATTGGTCCAATCCCAAAAAGCTTGAAAAACTGCACAGGCTTGAGTCGTCTCACCCTCCAAGCAAACCGATTCAATGGAAATATTTCCGAGGACTTTGGCTCTTATCCCAACTTGCAGTATTTAAATCTAAGCAGCAACAAGTTTTATGGTGAAATCTCACCTAATTGGGGAAGGTGCAAGAAGTTACTATCCTTTGAGATCGCTGAGAACAATATTTCCGGCACCATACCACCAGAGATTGGAAACTTGTCTCAACTTTATAGACTTGTTTTTTCTTCAAACCATTTAGTGGGGGAGATTCCAAAGGAAATTGGAAAATTATCCACTTTGGGAATTCTTTTCTTGGATGACAATCAACTCTCTGGTGAAATACCTTCAGAAATTGGGTCACTAACTCAACTTGAGAGGCTTAATCTTTCCTCAAACAAATTTAACATGTCAATTCCTAGAAGCCTAGGGATTAACTTGTTACGCCTGTATTACATGAATTTGAGCAACAACAAATTAAGCGAAGAAATCCCCCTTGAGTTGGGAATGTTAAGTCAGCTTTCCGTGCTTGATCTGAGTTATAACAATCTCACCGGAGATATACCAACGAAATTTGGGAATTTACGAAGCTTGGACACCCTCAATCTCTCCCACAACAACCTTTTTGGTGTTCTTCCTAATACCTTTGACAAACTCACCGGCTTGTTGTACGTAGACATATCGTACAATGGGTTGTGGGGTCCACTCCCAAACAACAAAGCATTTTTAAGCGCGCCCATGGAAGCATTAGAAGGGAACAAAGGATTGTGCGGAAACGTCACCGGACTAGAGCTCTGCAATGATGTTTCTCCAGTCTCGAAACGACGTCATTCCAAGGCCTACGAAGTTGTTAAACTTGTGGACATAGTCTTCCCTGTTATTGGAGTTCTATTGCTGGTGATTCTCTTTGCTGTTTACGTGTTTCTACGAAAGAGGAAGAAGAAACATCCGCAAACTGAAGAGATCGAAATGCTTGGCGAAAGAGGCATACTTTCGATATTGAATTTCAACGGCAAGAAGCTGTACGAAGAAATCATAAGAGCGACCGAAGATTTTAGTTCCGCACATTGTATTGGGCAAGGAGGAATTGGAACCGTTTACAAAGCAGAACTGCCTTCGGAAGCCTTGGTACTAGCTGTGAAGAAACTTGATGGCGAAAATAGGACTTTCCAAAAAGAGTTCTTGAACGAGGTAAGGGCATTAATGAAGATACGACATCGGAACATTGTGAAGCTTCATGGCTTTTGCTCCCACGTGACGCATTCGTTCTTGGTTTTTGAGTATCTTGCAAAGGGTAGCTTGAATTCGATTTTGAGCAACGAAAGAGAAGCACAAGAATTGGATTGGGAAAAGAGAGTGAATATAATTAGAGGCGTAGCTAACGGCTTGGCCTACATGCACTTTGACATCTTCCCGCCAATTGTTCATAGAGATATCTCTAGCAAGAACATTTTGCTAAACTCTGACTATGAGGCTTGTATTTCGGATTTCGGCACTGCTAAGCTTTTAGAGCAGGATTCCTCTAATTGGACGGCAATGGCCGGTACATTCGGGTACATCGCACCAGGTACGTAATTAAAGTGCGAATATTATTAGCTTTTGATACTAATGATGCGACAAACTATTAAAATTGCCAGAGTGTTATACATTATCAATAAATTAATTTAATTCTGTTGACACGATTATTTTCATTATATTAAGTCCTAATCGTATTTTTTCAGATTGATTTCATTGTACTTTCTATTCATGCATGTGCATTTTGAACACATGATCACATTTTTTCTTTTCCAAATGTCGGATTGCAGAATTTGCGTATACAATGAAAGTGACTGAGAAGTGTGATGTGTATAGCTTTGGTGTGTTGGCAGCAGAGGTGATTAAAGGACAACATCCGGGCAATCTTACGTTGTCTCTGTCTTCGCCATTGACGAGAACAGACGTAATGCTGGAGGATGTGTTGGACGACCGCCTTCCACCACCGCCGCAAGAGATTTTGAATCAACTCATCGGTATCTTAAAGCTTGTAGTTGCGTGCTTGCATGAAAATCCACAATCTAGGCCTACCATGAAAGATGTTTCACTGATTCTATCGAGCCTAATCAAGAAATCCTAAGCATGTTGCGCTGCACTTGGGAGTACTTTTGTACAGTTTCAGGCGTTAAACAATGCCAAACTTTCAAACTCAATTTTATTATGAATGCTTTTTTTTTTTTTTTTATAACTTTAAAGAGACTGGTGGAAGTTTATAAGTAGGGACCAAACTTCTCTTAATAAAGTAGATACCAAGCATATAAGTAGCTTTTACACATTGTCTCTTGACCTTGTTTATTCCAATCTCTAGAAATAAAATGGTGAAAAGTGTGTTTGTTAAAGCCGTTCCAGCAACTATAGTGTAAAATTCTCATATGCTACGATGCTTTAGTTTCAACTCATATTTCCAACTATGTTCTTAAACATATTATATTTCTTTTAAATAAAAAAAATGTTTTGTACGTAATAGCAACAAGTCTCCCAATGTAAAGTCCTCGATAGTGATACCTACCAACACATAAGTTGGGTCCATGTCTACAAAATTTCCACGAACCAAGAAGTAAAACACAGTTGCTGACAAGGTATGTCAAACAACATTAAAAAAAAAAATAAAAAACACAAGCAAGCAAACAAACAAACAAACAAACAAACAAAGTAAACTCCATAGACTTCCAAACTAAAGTTTTTTTAAAAAATAACATATATATATATATATATATATATAAACTTGTCTATTAAGATTCGTCACAGTAGAGATTGCCCTTATAAACTAATTTGCGTACGCAAGAGGGCAATAATTTTTTTCCCCTTTTATGTGTACTTGTATTATTTTCTTATCATTGAGTCAATATCATAAGCGATCAAAACAGTAACTGCACGAAATATGAAACTCGTATGAAATTCCCATACTTCAAATACTGGAAAATATGCATGATCTTATTAGTCTTCACTGTTTAAAAATCTGTTCAACCAAGCTTCGTTGCTTTGCAATCAAGTTTGAAGTCCTTAAAATTAACATACTCCACATATGATAAATTGACCTATGACTTTCCGAGATCGAATCAAATAGCATGTTTGAAGAATATCCCCACTGTCCATACAGGATCTAGAGAAAAAAAAACAACAAAACAAAAAACAAAAAACAAAAACAAAACAAAACAAACAAAGTTTAGGTCTTGGAAAATATTAACTTTGGGGGAGAATGAGCATATAGGGAGTTTTTTTTTAAATTTAATTAAACGGTCACATTAAGTTAGTCATGCATGGTATCTCAATCTTGATTTGAACGCGTAGCCCAAACGGCCTTGAGTTGAGTTCTTGCCTCTTGGAATGAACATTTTGAAAAGATTCGAATCACGAATAAAATGATCTCAAGACCAAGTCACCCTTTCAAAAAGAAAATAATAATAATAATATATATATATATATATATATATATATATATATATATATATGCCAAGACCAATTCGCAAGAGGGCAATTTATTAGGGAAAAAATGGGACAAAACAAATATTTTATGAATGGTCCGAGATATTCACTTGCCTTGCTCTATCCCCAACATTGCTTTCAAAAGTTTAGCTTCTACATTTTTTAAAATACACGGTTTTAACCCCCTGAATTAGTTATCTATTTTTAATCAGAATCTAGGATGAGGATGCCGTGTAGGGGTTTTAATAGGAAAAGAATAAAAGGATTAAAAAATGAGCAGATTTTGTCCAAAAAATATATATTAAAAAAAGATCAATGGGACAAATGGCTCAATTATGTTTATTTAATTAAAATATGACTTCACTTTGTAATTACTATATATATGTCCCAAAATAATATCATTAAAATAATTCTTATGTAACTATATAGTATAAAATATATCATTAAAATAATTATTATGTTATTATGTGTATTTTGAAGATATTCTAAATATTGCGTTGAATTTTAATTTTATAACAATAATTTAG
This sequence comes from Artocarpus hirsutus, assembly GCA_946598075.1. NCBI lineage: Eukaryota > Viridiplantae > Streptophyta > Magnoliopsida > Rosales > Moraceae > Artocarpus > Artocarpus hirsutus. Next base: position 3,862 of record CAMOHE010056406.1, on the reverse strand, counting down.
GCATATATTGTAATTATTTTCTAAAAAATCAGATTGCACTGCCCAATCCAAGTATTCTTTTTTTTCAAAAATTGTAAGAAATGTCATTTTTCTAAAACTAATTGTAATAGATGTCAAGTTTATAATATAAATAATTTATCTACCTCTTTGTTTATAGTGTAAATAAATCTTATTTACATAGTAAATAAATTATTTACATAGTAAATAAGTTGTTTACACTATAAGCCTGACATTTACTACAAATATTTTTAGAATCTGATATTTACTTCAAAAAGTTTCAAAAATCTGACACTTTCCTTATTCTCCTTTTTTTTTTTCTTGTAATTTTTCTTTTTCAAGCCTTTCTTTTAAAAAAAATATATATTTTACCCTCTTAAAACTCTCATGTGCCACTTTGATTTTGTTTGGTTGGGGGCAAGGAATGGAAAGGAAAGGAATGAACCTTCATTTTGATATTTGGCTAGTTTTAAGAAAAGGAATATTCATTCAAAATGGAATGAGTTTTTCATCAAGTGAGTGAATCATCATTTCTTCCTCACATGGGAGGAATAGACATCCCAAGATTTTCTTTCCACCATAATTACCTTTGAGTATTATAATTATTACTATTATAATTATATTAATAATTACGATATAATTAGTATAATATTATAATATATTATATATTATATTGTAATGATATAATATAATATAAATATTGTAATTAATAATATTTTAATTATATTAATAATATAATTAAATTTTAATATAATATTATAATTCCAATAACATTATCTATTATATTGAATTACATGATGTATTACGTAATTATAATTATAATTATTAAAATATAATATAATATATCATTGTGTTAATATAGTATAATCTATTTGTAATATTGTAATTAGATCATAATTAAATATTATTATTTTTTTGTGATATTATATTTTATATTTTATATTTTATAGCAATAAAAATATAATTATTAATATAACTATAATATTATAATTACATTTTATAATATATATTAACTTTTATCATAATATTATTAAATTCTATCGCAATTATATAATTTATGATATAATTATAGTTTTATTATATTATATTATATTACATTTTTTTATGCTATATTAATTGTATTTGTTGCGAAATTAATGCGATAGAACAAAAACACACAGAATTTACGTGAAAACCCAAAACAGGAAAAAACCACGGGCAAAGGAGAAGAAAATCACTAAACTCGTAAAGATTACAATGGAGGAGCTAGGAAGGCTCGAAAATCAGTAATAATAAGCCATAATACAATACATCATATAAATAGGTATAGGCAAAACCCTATGGGCTAAAAATAAAAACTAAACGGCCCAACAATGACGGTCCGTACCGCGGGGGCGCCTGCGAGATCAATGGTGGGCTACAGGATCGAGCCTATCGGCCCGATCCCTTCGCTACCACCACAGATCTCATGAAAAATCCCATTTTTGTTTTTCACCACAATTTATTGCACCGCTAGCTTTTCGGGTTGGGCCAAACTGAATTCGGGTCATCATACTCTAACAGTATTGATAGATAAAGTGATATTACATGAGGTAATTTTGTCAATCGGAAAATATTCATATTATGCACAAATCTAACAGCTCTTCAAATGGCAGGAAACGATCTAAGCGGTGAAATCCCGCGTGAGATTGGCTTCACAAGTCAGCTCCGGGAACTTGACCTCTCTTCCAAAGGAGCTGGGACTCTTGACTTCATTGCTGAATCTGACGCTAAGCGACAACCGACTCTCCGGTCGTATCCCCTCGGAGCTTGGATCTTTGACGATGCTCAATTACCTTGATTATCGTCCAACAAGTTGAACGGGTCAATTCCCGGCGTTCTTTGGAATAATTTATTGGACGTGAATTACATGAACTTGAGCAACAACAGGTTTAGCCAAGAAATTCCATTTCAGCTAGGAAATTTTGTTCGTCTGTCCCAGCAAGATCTGAGCTGCAACTTGCTCACCGGAGAGATTCCGTCTCAAATGAGCAAGATGCAAAGCTTGGAAACGCATAATCTCTCCCACATTAGTCTGTCTGGTTCAATCCCAACAAGTTTTGCTGAGAGTTCCCAACAACACGGCGTTTCGAGAAGCTTCTAAAGAAGCACTGGAAGGGAATAGAGGATTGTGTGGAAGCTTCGGAGGGCTCAAACCTTGCCATAATGACTCGAAAAAGTACCACCGTAATATCGCTTTTCTTGTAATATTTCCTAAGGCGGTTCTAGCCTTGTTTGTTCTCATCGGAGTAATTGCCATAGTTGCTGCGAGAAGAAGAAAGAGGGCAACAGATCGTAGGGAAGTACAAAAAAATAATGGCTCGCAAGAAAACAATGCCAGTGACTTCTTTTCAGTGCTCAATATCTATGGGAGAGCAATGTAGGAGGAAATCATAAGAGCGTCCGAGGATTTCGATCCCGGATATTACATCGGAGAGGGAGCATGTGGAAGCATGTACAAAGCGAATCTGGAACCACCAAACTTCATCAGCTTTCACGTAGCGATGAAGAAACTACATCCATGAAGGTCAGAGGAGACTTCCGATGGAGTTTTTAAAGGAAATAAGGGCGTCACTTGAGATACGACACCGAAACATTGTCAAGCTCTATGGTTTCTGCTCGCACGAACGACACTTGTTTCTGGGGTACGAGTATGTAGCAAGGGGGGCCTTGGGCTCAATCTTTAGACAAGAAGAGAAAGCCAAACAAGTTGGTTGGGATAAGAGGGTGAATATTGTTAAAGAGGTGTGGCTCATGCCTTGGCTTGCATGCACCATGGTTGTTGAAACACCCGTTATTTTAACGGGTATGATTTTTGTAAAATCATATGAATAAAATGCTATTTTAGTATTTTTATTAAGTCTCCGTACTAAATATTTTAAATCTACCTATCACTTACTTCTACCAACCTTATCCCGCTACATTAATGCTTAATTAAGTAGCCTCAACTACTTGGAGACATAGAATTAATTCAGCTCAACTACCAGGAGACATCGATATGTTTTCTCAACTACCTTTTTAATGTTATCTTCATCTTCTTCTACAACTTACCCATTTGTCCCCTCTATTATGTTGACATTATTTGCTAAAAGTCTCCATGGGAGACATGATAATATTTTCTTTTAATGCTCATTTAATTCTATCCCGCTCCTTAATTAATTTGATGCCTATTTATTCAACCATCACCACTCTCTTCTCTAGTTTCTCATTCTCTCCTTTCTCACTTCAATCTCTAACTAAAAACACAAGGCATAAAGCTCACTTTGCAACCACGACAACTATAATTTCCAGCCACGTTTGAAGTCGTTTTGGAGTCAATACAAGCTTGATTTTTAACCCAAACTTTGATGTTTTTCAAAGGAGTTTTGAGGTAGGTTTTCTTTAATTCAAACTTGGTTTTAGTATGTGTTTTCTCCATGTTTAATGCATGATTTTCGTGTTCCAAGTTCATGCAAATTTCTAATTATGTTAGCATGCATATTTGAGCATTTATGAACAAAAACTTGAGTCTTAAGTTGAAACCGACAACCAACCTTTATTTTGGTTTGATGATGATTTTGAACTTATGTGAATATGTTTATTATGATTATATAATGCATGCTGTATATTTTAGAATGATTTTGAGATGTTGAATAAGAATAATATGCTTTGGGTTAAAGAGAAACTTAACCTTCCATAAACCTTGTATTATCTCTATGGGTAGTAGCCTTTCTTGAAATTATGGGATTAGATAAAAATGAATTTTGTAAATTGGTTTACATACTTTAAAAGTAGACATCCTAAGCTTTCCAACGAGCTATCATAAGCCTAAATTGGAGTTATATTTTATTTTCTATGAATTTTTCAA
>CAMOHE010056403.1:0-48214 GCA_946598075.1 Artocarpus hirsutus | reverse complement strand
GCCATGAGATGATTTAATATCATAGGATATCTCGGATTAGATACTAATAGACCTAGTTTGTATCTAAGGTTGTGCGTGGATCTGCGGAGCTAACGTATAGCGGACCGGGATTATGGTGTGGGACACTGACACGGATATCGAGGTAGGACTTCTACCCTTTTCTTTAGTAACCCTATTTCAAAATGATTTAAGCCAAAAATGGATTTTTATGAAATGTTTTTGATGAATGATTGAGAAATGTTCATAACGAACTTCATAAAGAATGTAAATGACTATGTTCGGTAAATAGAGATCTTAATAATTAAAGAAAGATATATGGGCATGATGCCATAACAGTGATCGGGTCGTGTAGTGAACGACCTTGGGGGCAGGTCCCGAAACCCAGCTAGGCCACTTCGATGGTGAATAATTGGTTTGCCCGAGAGAATTAAAAAGGTACTCTTGACAAACTGTTTTCAATGGAATTTTAGTAAATGTAAATACATATTTGATTTATTTAATTATTTATTTATTAAGAAAGTTCTATTAGAATATTTATCTATTTATTTTAAGATATAGTCCTACTGAGCCTTTCGTTCATGTTTTTATTGTTTTAAAATCTTACCCCTAGGTGGATATCAGCTTAAGAGTGAAGAAGAGTCCGCTGACCGGACTTACGACCAGTAGAAGATTTGGGTAGGTTGTAGTACAATAATTCAAGGCATATAAGATCTTAAATTATTCTTTTATTATAGACTATGGTTGTATTGTAATATTGTCAGTACTACATGTATGTGCACAATATGTGGGCCAGTGGGACCCATACTCATTCCACCTCATATTTAAATATTTTTATTGTTCTTTTTATTTGCTTAATCATTATGATGGTTTATTTTATTTCCTTAATTTATTCTATTCAAACGATTTTAAAATTATCTCATTTTTTTATTTATAAATCTAATTCTAAAACCCAATTTTTAACTAAATCCTTATTTAATTAACCTAATTAATCTACCACGTCACCTCCCGTACTCTAGGGCGTGACAGAATGGTATCAGAGCTCAAGGTTATGAACCTTGGGAATTGTGCACACATAGGTATGACAATGGAATACCATTGATAGTCCAAATTTTGTTTTTAGAAGTGAGAGAATGGCACCTAGACGTCGCTCGACAGTGGATGCTGAGTTTGAAAACGATGAGGGCATGATAAGGGCTATGTTTGCTGCATTTCGATAGATGGCAGCAAGGGCAAGACCGCATGATTTTGAAGCTAGTCATCGGCACACGTACTTTAAGAAATTTTGGCGTGCGTCAGTATCGACCTTTGATGGAACTGGGGACCCACAGATGGCAGAATATTGGTTAGACTCGATCGTGAAGCACTTGGATACGCTTGGTGTGCCAGCGGAGTATCGCGTGGAATTTGCAACATATAAGTTTGAAGGTGGTGCTAATACTTGGTGGAAACAAGTTAAACGCCTGGAGAACAATGGTGACATCAGTTGGGACAGGTTCGAGGAGCTGTTCTATGATAGGTATTTTTCGCAAGGATACAGGGACTAGAAGGCGGCAGAATTCTATAGGTTGCAGCAGGGCGACATGTCAGTTCAGGAAATATGAGATGAAGTTCAATGAATTGGCAAGGTTTGCTCCCTCAGCAGTGGCATCGGAGCATGAGAGGTGTATTAAATTTCAGGAAGGACTTAAGGCCCCTATTCGACGATAGATAGTTTCCCTACAACTTCGAAACTTTGGAGAGCTTGTGTCATCAGCAATATCAGTGGAGAATGATTACGCACAGTATTGTGAGAATCGAGCTAAGGCATGAGGAGGACCACAGAGGAGCGACAGGAGGAGCGTCAACAGTCGACCGACTCCAGGAAAGAGCAAACAGGGTGGCGTGAACAGCGGTAGCAGCAGTTCATCCAGCAGCGGGTGAAGCAACCCCTACAGCTTTCACTGTCATTATTGCCAGCAGCCAGGACACATCAAGAGGAATTGCCCGATCAAGAGTACTCGCCTAAGATTTCAGACCGGAGAAGGAGCTAGTCGTTAGCCTTAGCTTCAGATTCTACCTTAGCCACAACAGTATCCTCAGCTTCCATTCCATCAGTTCTCTCCTTAGCAACTGTCACATCCAACGCAAGGACACCAACTGCAGGACTTTCAGTGTAATGTTCCTCAGTATTGAGCGTCGAGTACAGCTAGTGTCCAGTCGCCATCATTGCAGCAGTATCGGCCAGTTAATCTAGGAACTAGTAATGTGGGTAGAGTAAAAGGAAAAGCTCCAGTGCAGGTTCACGTGATGACATCAGGGAGTTCAAATACCTAGACCAATAACGCAGTTGTCGATTGTACGATCATGGCTTCTCAGTCCTTAGCACACGTGTTGTTTGATACTAGTGCCACTTATTCTCCCATTTTGAGTTCATTTGTACATGCCTTGGGATTAGAGATAGAAGAGTTTGATGACCCTTAGTTATAGCTTCACCCTTGGGGCGGGTGTGTGTGAATAATATATGTAAAGCTTGTAAAATAAAGATCAGGGATGAGATTTTGAAAAGTGATTTGATTTTAATCCCCATGAGAACCTATGATGTAATCCTAGGGATGGACTGGTTGTCCAGACACAGTGCAGTAGTGGGCTGCCAACTTAGGAAAGTGACCCTAGTGTCTGATAGGGGGACGGTAATCATCTACCAAGGTGGTGGTGATCGGTTAATGAGTGAGCGTCGTGTTAGGGCATGTCTTGGAGGGCGAAAGAACGCAGTTTGTTGCACTATCTTCATGGATTTGGAAGGAGAGCCTAGTGTTTCTAGAAGACGTGTAGTAATTCCAATGGTAGACGAATTTGAAGATGTTTTCCCCGATAAGCTACCAGAATTACCACCGTATTAGGAGATTGAGTTTGGCATTGAATTATTTTCGAGGATAGCACCTATTTCTATAGCACCTTACCGGATGGCGTCGGCAGAAATGAAAGAACTCAGGAAGCAACTTCAGGAACTTGTTGATAAGGGATACATTTGGAATAGTACATCACCGTGGGGAGCACTGATTTTGTTTGCAAAGAAACATGATGGAACTCTCAGGTTGTGTATAGATTATCAACAATTGAATCGAGTCACAGTGAAGAACAAGTATCCATTGCCCAGGATCGATGAGTTGTTTGATCAGTTGGGAGGTTCGCGGTACTTCTCAAAGATAGACTCGAGGTCAGGATACCATCAACTCAGGATTAAGGAAGGGGACATTTCTAAGACAACTTTCAGGACATGGTATGGACATTTTGAATTTCTAGTGATGTCGTTTGGATTGACGAACACTCCGGTAGCTTTCATGGACTTGATGAATAGGATATTTAGGCCCTACTTGGATCAGTTTGTGATTGTGTTCATCGACGACATTCTGGTTTATTCTAAGACTTGGGAGGAACATGAGCAGCATCTCAAGATCGTGCTTCAAACTCTGTAAGAACATCAATTGTACGCCAAGAAGGAAAAGTGCGAGTTTTGGTTGACGGAAGTCAAATTTCTAGGTCATGTCATTTCTGAACAAGGTATCTCAATGGATCTGTCAAAGATCGAAGCCATTGTGGATTGGGAATGACCAAGGAATGTGGCGGAGATCCGTAGCTTCTTGGGACTTACAGGATATTATAGGAAATTTATGAAGGACTTCTCGAAGATAGCAGCACCGTTAACAAGATTGATTAGGAAAAATGTCAGGTTCGAGTGGAATGAAGAATGCGAGTTCGTCTTTCAAGAATTGAAGAATCGGTTGACTTTAGCTCCAGTGTTGATTATTCTTAGCAGTGACAAGCCGTACGAGGTTTATACGGATGCTTCAAGACATAGACTTGGATGCGTGTTGATGCAACAGGGACGCGTGGTAGCGTATAGATCAAAACAGTTGCAACCTCACGAACGAAATTACCCTACTCATGATTTGGAGCTCGCAGCGGTGATTCATGCATTGAAGATCTAGAGATGTTATTTGTTCAGTGCAACATTTTAGGTTTTCTCCGACCACAAGAGCTAGAAGTATCTGTTCACTCAAAGGGATTTGAACTTGAGGCAGCGGAGATGGATGGAATACATGGAGGATTATGATTTTATGTTGCAATATCGTCCCGGGAAAGCTAATGTTGTCGCGGATGTGCTCAGTCGGAAGTCTTTAGGGATATTGGCATGTTTGGCTCTCAAGGATTGGAAAGGGATGCGACGATAAGTGAGTTTGGTCTACAGTGTTGCGAGGACTACGATTGTATTTCAGTGTATCATATGGAAATGACCCCAGCTCTTGTTCAGATGGTGAAGCAGAATCACTGGCAAGACCAGCATCTTCAGGAAATCTGGACGTGAATTCGGAACAGGGAGTAGTTCGAAGAATGGAGGATACATGCAGATGGATCATTGTACTTCAGGAAGCGTTTGGCGATTTCAGCTATCGCAGAAGTAAAGAAGGTCGTAATGGACGAAGCTCATAGGTCTCAGTTCGCCATTCATCCAGGGAGTACAAAGATGTATCGTGATCTAAAGAGGCAATATTGGTGGAGAGGCATGAAGAAGGACGTTCGAGAATACATGGTCAAGTGTGTGACTTGTCTTTAGGTGAAAGCTGAGCAACAGAAGCCAGCAGGTCAACTTTAGCCACTTTCTATTCTAGGGTGAAAATGGGAGCATGTGACGATGGATTTCCTTACCGGATTGCCAAGGATGGAGAGCGGCATGATGCGATTTGGGTCGTGATCGACAGGTTAATGAAGTCAGCTCATTTCATTATGTTTAGATCAACGTGTTCGAGGAGGATTCTTGAGGAATTGTATCTGCAGAACATAGTGAGATTGCATGGAGTTCCTTTGTCCATCACCTCAGATAGGGATACCAGGTTTAATGCCAGGTATTGGAGGAGCTTTTAGGAGGCTATGGGCATAGATTTGAACTTCAGCATGGCATTTCATCCTCAGACCGATGGGCAATCTGAACGAGTCATTCAGATTCTCGAAGATATGTTGCGTGCCTGTGCGTTAGATTCGACGGGAACTGGAAAAAGTATCTACATCTAGCGAAATTTACGTACAACAACAGTTATCAATCGAGTATTGGAATGGCACCATTTGAGGCATTGTATGGGCGGCCATGTCAATCGCCAGCGTGTTGGGTCGAGCCAAAAGATAGGGTTATTCTTGGGCCAGATGAGGTTCGTGATAGCAATGAGAAGATCCTCGTGATTCGAGACCGATTGAAAGCAGCTCAGAGTCGACAGAAGAGCTATGCAGATAGAAGACATCAGCCTTTGGAATTTGAGGTTGGAGATTTCGTACTCTTGAAGGTATCACCTCACAAGGGCATCTCGTGATTCAGAGTGAAAGGAAAACTCGCGCCAAGATATATTGGACCGTTTGTGGTTACTCAACGTGTTGGTGTGGTTGTGTATCGACTCAACTTTCCTTCGAAACTTTTGCATGTTCATGACGTATTTCATGTATCGATGCTTCGAAAGTGTCCACCTGAGCAGGATAAGATCATTTCGTTTCAGGATATGCAGATTCAGGAAGACACGATATATGAAGAAGTGTCGATTCAGATCATCGACCGTAAAGTGATTGGCTTGCATTGTCGTGAGATCTCATTAGTTAAGGTCGTGTGGCAACATCACGGGGTTGATGAAGCCACTTGGGAATTAGAATCGAGTATGCAGGAGCTGTATCCGCTTTTATTTTGATTTTGAATCGATTTGTAAATTTCGAGGACGAAATTTCTTTTAGGGTTGGAGAGTTGTAACACCCCGAAGTTAATTAAATGATATTAGAGTGTTAAATGGTGAATTAGTGTGCCATAATGATATTTTCAACTTAATTTGATTATTTTGTGAAAATTAAGTAACCTTGTGTTATTTTACGCTTTTAATAATTTTTAATTACTCTAAATTGTTGTTAATTGTTAATTGAAATATTTAACAAAGCAATTTGATTTGAAAACTATGTGCTGTTGCACACAGTCTTGTAAAACTAATTATCTTTTCTACCTCTATTTAAAACTCACTCTCTCTCTCTCTCCTTTCTCTCTCTCTCTTGGATCATCTCACTCTCTCTCATTCTCTCTCTAAAATTTTGAACCAAAAATTGATTTCAAGCTTCAGGTTAGTAGATTGAAGGCTCGGGAACGAGATTCAACAACAAAAACATCGTTTTAAAGCTTTGATTCGAGGTTAGTTTCTAAAATTCAAAAGTTTTCCTATTTTTTCAAATTTTCTTGTATTTTGATATTTGAGCTCGTTTGAGCTTAGAAAAGCTTTAATGCAGGTTAGAGTAACTTAGAATAACTAGAATTGAAACTTTGTTTGAACAAAGACCGATTGAAATCCAGATTTTTCATTTTTCCTCTATTTTCTCTATTTTTGGATTTTTGTGAAAATCTTGCTTAAATCTTGTTTTGATGAGTTAAAAAGTGTTTAACAATGTTTATTTATAAATTTTGATCATTATCCATGCCTGAGAACTAAGAAAAATAGGTTGGATTGAAGATTTGGGTTCGGGAGGCCGAGAACCTATGCATGGAAATTTCTAAAATTTCCCAGATCAGCAGGCCGAACTTGATCTTCGGCAGGCCGAATTCAAAGGATCGGTAGGCCGGATTCATACTATCGGTAGGCCCAAACCTAGAAAAGTTTGGCCGACCAGACTTGGTCTTCCGGTAGGCCGAACTGTACAGTTCGGCCTCGGCCGGCCGAACCAGGGGGACCGGCAGGCCGATCGAACATAATTCAATTTTGTGATTTTTCACCCGTTTTTACTGTTTTGAACCCCGATTGAAATTTCAACTTTATAAAATGACTTTATAAACCTAAATGGCACACTAGGACACCATGAGATGATTTAATATCATTGGATATCTCGGATTAGATACTAATAGACCTAGTTTGTATCTAAGGTTGTGCTTGGATCCGCAGAGCTAACGTATAACGTATAGCTAACGTATACCCTTTTCTTTGGTAGCCCTATTTCAAAATGATTTAAGCCAAAAATGGATTTTTATCAAATGTTTTCGATGAATGATTGAGAAATGTTCAGAATGAACTTCATAAAGAATGTAAATGACTATGTTTGGTAAACAGAGATTTTAATAATTAAAGAAAGATATATGGACATGATGCCATAACAGAGATCGGGTCGTGTAGTGAACGACCTTGGGGGCAGGTCCCGAAACCCAGCTGGGCTACTTCGGTGGTGAATAATTGGTTTGCCCGAAAGAATTAAAAAGGTACTCTTGACAAACTGTTTCCAATGGAATTCTAGTAAATGTAAATACATATTTGATTTATTTAATTATTTATTTATTAAGAAAGTTCTATTAGAATATTTATCTGTTTATTTTAAGATATAGTCCTACTGAGCCTTTCGCTTACATTTTTGTTGTTTTAAAATCTTACCCCTAGGTGGATATCTACTTAGGATTGGAGAAGAGTCCGCTGACCGGACTTACGACCAGTAGAAGATTTGGGTAGGTTGTAGTACAATAATTCAAGGTATGTAAGATCTTAACTTATTCTTTTATTATGGGCTATAGTTGTATTATAATATTGTCAGTACTACATGTGTGTGCACAATATGTGGGCCAGTAGACCCATATTCGTTCCACCTCATATTTAAATATTTTTATTGTTCTTTTTATTTGCTTAATCATTATGATGGTTTATTTTATTTCCTTAATTTATTCTATTCAAACGATTTTAAAATTATCTCATTTTTTTATTTATAAATCTAATTCTAAAACCTAATTTTTAACTAAATCCTTATTTAATTAACCTAATTAATCTACCATGTCACTCCCGTACTCCGCGGCGTGACACAATCACTTGTGGCTATGATGCAGGAGTTCGAGCAAGCTCTTCAGGCAATAGATGATGTAACTTATGCCCAACTTGCAGCTCCATCTAGCTCAAGGAAGACTTCTACAAGCACCGGTAATGGCAACGATGTAATACCTTTAAAGAAACAAAAAATTGACAGTGGTAATTCCTCCGAAAACCAACAATGAAACGACTAAGCTCCACTTCCTCTATTACACTAGAAGATCTTTTTGTCTAAACTACTATTGCACCTTCTATCTACCAATATACCTTATATCACCTTTATGAAATGCAATTTATTTTGTAATGATTACAAAAACGAAATGTGTTTTGTTAACTCTTGTAACTTAAGATGCTTAAGCTACAGACGGACAGTGTAAGCAATCCAATTGCTCAACCTTTTCGATATTGATGTTGTCCTTATTCAAATTGTTCAATTATTTGTCAAAGTCCAGCAAATACCCATATTCACGTGGTTTTAGTGATGAATCAATTACAAGCGACTGCAGCTACCATTCCATTTAGCCATCCAACTTTTCAGAGTCTCCGTTGCTTTGAGATACCATATTGCTAATTACCCATTTTTTGTGCGTATCTGTCTTTTTCTGTTGCTTTGAGATACCTTATTGTTGCTACAATGCCTTCCTCTTATTTTGTTTCACTTTGTTGATGCTAAATAGATTACATTTTTTTTATTTTGTAGTAAGATTACTGGAATATAATGTGAAAACACTGCGTGAAAGAGGGATCAGTTGATCAACAAAATTCAACAAAATTTTCTTAAAACTCTGTTGATCAGTAGTAGTTGTATAATTTTATTAATTTATCATCAAATGTAGAAGATTAAAATTCAAAACTCTTGAATCCTATCAAGGTATCCTTACTTTCTACTTTGACACTAAATCTTCGAAGCTAAATATCCACACAAATCGAATAACAAGTGGGCATCAAACTATAAAAATAAATTAATCTTAAACTTTTCTAACACTATTGTGTATTTATCATATGAGATAGCAAAACATTTTCTAGAGAAGAACTCTCAGTTTTTTCTCTTTGGTGACTCAAAAGTATCACATATATGAAAATTGTACTTGGTATTTTTTTTTTATAACCAAGTATTTAGTTATTAATTAATTCAAATAATTTTTTAAAAAATAAAACTCACTAGCTTCTACCACTAAAGGAAGTTACATGCCAAAAACTAAAATCTCAAAAGCACATGTTAAGAGTAAGAGGCTCTACATGATATTTTATATCACGTTTTCTTCCTTTTTTTTAATATTTGATTACAAGCCCATGTACAAGTTGTATGTGTGTGTATATATATAATTAATTTAAAAAACCATATTTATTTAAAATTTAATTTTTAATCAATTATATAATTTTGAGTCCATGCAAGCATAGGCATGGTGTCGTCCCATACAAAATTAAAATATTCTTAAATAATCTTATTATTTAAATATAATTAATTCAAAATATATTTAATTAGACTTATTAATCTAATTAAATATAGTAAATTAATCAACTAACTAATGCTCTATTAAATGTGACAATATTTGTTACATCAAATTATGTTTCACAAGAACATTTTTTTTGTGTCACGTTAATATCTAGTGTGAAATAATAAATTTAGGATTCCATCATTACAAATTAAATATGTATACTTTATTCTATGCTTTAATCTAATACAGTATTACAGATGTGGTATTGGAGACTTATAGATGTATAATTCAAGCTCTAACAATTAATTATACTCTTTAATTAATGTGCTAAATTTATTAGTTTTAGTATTTCTCTTCTAAAAACCTAAAACGGCATTCTTCAAATTATAGTAATAATTACTCAACGAAAAATTGTGAGTAGTTCATTGATAAATCATTTCGTATAAGTCAATCCTCCATACATAGTTCATAATAAGAGTTAGGTTTAATTTTCGTTTACCTCTATTATTATATCTTTATCTTTGAGTTTTAATAATTCTCTAATGAATAGTTAATTTATAATCTTATCATGAACAAGCACTCTACAGTTCAAGCCTTAAATCATCGCTCAAGAGAACTATCTTTCTAATTTCCAATAAGAAGGAATGGGTTCATATTTGTATAATATTATTCCGAACCATTTATTCCATTATATTTCCAAGATACAAAGTTTTGATCTATCATTACATAAAACTTACCAAACAAGCCAAAAAACACAATGTCATAGACAAGAGTCTAATAAATACTTAGGATTAAGAGACAGTCATATATATATATCATCATAGTGATAAATTTAAATATTCTATTTGCAACAAAAGATTTTTAAAGCTTTATAATTTATTTAGTCTAGTCTTATATAATCTCATTATGTAAAGTACCTCTAATCTAATGTCTCTACAATAATTTCCTAGATAAGCCTATTCCATTCTTAATGAGATTGGACCGTAATTATAATATTTAATTAAAGATCTCAAATGTTAATTAATTATTACGAACTATATAGATTATTATTTGCAAATTTTATCCTTAAGCATTGGTAGGCTCTTAGGGAGAACCAAATTAAACTTGACTTAACTAGTCGTTATTGATTTTATAGCAAGTAAGGGTCATTTTTGTAGAGGATTGATCTTAATTAACAAGTTATTCATTTTCTAAATAATTAAACTTTGATAAATCAACTAAATTACTTAAAACGAATAGAAAGATAAAAAAAATAAAATCAATGCAAAACTCACGAGATTATAAACAATAATGATTAAATCGGCTAAAGAATCATTCGCCACCATTAAACAGTAATAATGCAATTATTCCCAATTTCCTCTCGAAACTATCAACCATTGATAACAATAACTTTGCTATCCCAATCTTTCCTTACCTTGTCATTAAATAAAACAAATTCTTTATTTAATATCTTTCTATTAAATAATCTAGAACAAGCTCTTTAGATTTAACTTAACGGAAGCTTTAAGATAAGAAAGATAGGCTAATCAAAGCAACAAACATGCAAGCTTTTTTCACTTAACCTAGGTTATGTTCCATGTGCAATCATATGAGAACTTGACCATAATCAATGACCACAATTTGCTACTAATTATTATGATAACAAGACAATTATAGATCCAGCATTCTAGTTTAGCAATAGATTAAATTGAAGTCCAATTTAGTTAGCCACCCGAAAAAACAAGAAAATAAACAATTTTGATTGGGGAATAGAAAATAATTTTAAAAATATCAATTACATAATCATATATAGGGTTTTAAAATCACCCTCAACCATAAATTAATTTAGCCTAGCATAATTATAAAATTAAACAAGGAAAAATAGATTAATGACATCTGGAGTTCAAAAGGAAGAAAGAAAAAAATGCAACTCATTGTTGATCTTGAAGAAATCTACATGTGGATGAATCTTCTTGAGCTCCAAAAGAATTCTCCTTGCCTCTCTCTTTGTCTCTCTAAGGATGGCTAGAAAATTATGAATCTACACAGGGGCATTTATTTTCTATTGTGGAGGCTCGAGTTGCAGCTCTTTAGGCTTTGGATGAGCATTTCTGGCACATAGGGGCACTAGTTTTTTGTGTGACCACTCCGCGGTTCTATGTTGTGGCGTGGGGGTGCTAGTTGTTCTCATTGGAACACCACGGTTCTTTCACTCCCCATGTGGGCCAAAAAGTGGCACAATGGCATGCCTGCACTCTTTCTAACATGTTGATTTGACCCCTTATTCACCCAAAAGTCCAACTTTGATCCTAGATAACTTCCAAAATAAAAAATGTTATTCTTGGGCTCTAAAATTTTCACTTTTCATCCATTTTTCATCTCATTTCTTTGAAACACTAACAAAACACAAAATTACATATGAGCACAAAATACTCAAGAATAACATAAGGAAACATGGAAAAATTAGTTAGAAAACTATATTGAATCAAGCCATTATCAAATTCTCCCACATTTAGCTTTGCTTGTCCTCGAACAAACTAAGACAAAAAACAAATAACAAAAGAGCAAAACCAAAACTCTTATTTTCCACTCTTTTGTCTTAGAGAATAATAAGGGATCACAACTTTGATATTAAACAAGCATTAAATTAAATCAATAATTATTCTCAAGCTAATACATCCTATAACAATCATACTCAAATGTGTGTCTGAAATAACCATTGTTATTGATAATGAAACTATGCATGCTTTGAAAAAGATAAACCCTCATAATCCTCATAAAAATGATCACCATATCTCAATTGAAAAATTAAACTTCATAAGCTCCCTCTTTGGTATGAATCTCTACTACACAAAAGGCACCACTTGTATTTAAAAGGTCTTTGATATAGGTTATAATGGGGACAAACGGTAGTGGTTAAAAGAAAGAAAGGATATAGATATTACAAAGGTTCTAACTACTTCATGAAGCTAGCGACATCGTAAAATTTTTCAAGAAATACCTCTCAAAACCTATAAAAGTCTTACATAAGCCAAATATCCATGTGTTGGGCCTTTGTATCATTTAACCATAACATCCGAAATTATAATAGGAAAGCTCAAGATATTTTATTAAAATTCTTTTCTTTTTTCTTTCTTTTTTTTTCCTTTTTTTCTTGCGCCACCCTTAAAAAATTCTTCTCCCTTTCTTGTTCTCAATTTGATTCCCTCCCCTATACCTTTCTTCTGTTCCTAACTCAGTTTCTTGCAAAATTTCTCTTCTACATGAAAATCATCTTTAGAACAAAGGTAAGATATAAATATAATTGACTAGGTAAAAAGAAGTAGTTAGCCAAAGAAAAAGGTCTACATGAAGGATCAAATTGGCTTACTAAGGGGATTTCCTCTGAGGAACATCAATCAGGGCTTTGGTTGATTTGGCCTTGTTGCTATAGATCCTAATGCCTTAATCATTTTCTAAATTATGTTTGATCAGCTGTTTGCCTCGAAAAATCTCCGAGAGAATTCTAACATTCAACCCCTGCATGTCAAAATCCAAATTATAGTTAAAGAGATCGTATAAGAAGCTACTTATTCTAGCATGCAATTCTCTTTATCAAATAAGATGGCTATTATGCAAAAATATTTTGATTATAATCATCATGAAAACATATAAACTAAAGAATAAAAACAAGACTCAAAACGATATTCATAATCAATCAAAGCTATAACACTAAAGCTCAATTTTCATCAAAAAAATTTGGAAGGTATCCTAAGACTAAAAAATGACTCAAAAACTTGAACCAAAAAAAATAATTTTTTCCCATTTTTACGTTTTTTTTCTAGAAGAACATGACATTTCTAAATCCTTTCCCCTACACTTAATCCTTATATTATTCTTAATGTAAGACTAAGCATAGAAGAAAAGAGAAAACTAAGCAAACAAAACAATAAAAACAATGAAAAGGATAGAATGGAGAAGAGTAAGAAAAATAAAAAATGTTATAATGTGCCCTCCCTCCGTTAGGTTGCCTTCCAATAAGCACTTGGTTTATTGTCCTCAGCCTAACATGGTCTTTGCTTTTCATCCTCCCTTTTGATGGAAAAGCATAACCTCCCCATCAAATTTTAGAGTTAATGTTCCCTCATAGCATCAATTTTGCTCTAGGTTGTCTTTAAGAATGGTCTCCCAAGGAATATTAGTGTTGGCTTAAATGAGGTGTCACCCTTTAAGTCATGCATTTAGAAGTCCGTAGGAAAGACTAATCCATTAACCTACAGTAAAACCTCATCCACAACTACTATTGGGTAAACGTTAAAGTGATCAGCAAGCTATAGAATTACACCAATTTCCTTAAGCATACTAATATTTAAAGAAGCGTAAATAAAATATGGTATTATATTAATTGATGCACCTAAATCTATCAGGGCTTTATTGAACCTAATGTTGCTAATGGTACAAGGTATAGTGAATGTACCTAGATCCTTGCACTTTAGAGGAAGCTTCTTTTGCAGCACTGTCGACACATCTTCCCCCACACCTATTACCTCATTACCTTTTAGTTTATGCTTGGTGGTGCACAACTCTTTGAGGAACTTGGCATAGCATGCCACCTACTTTACGACATTTACTTAGACCTCGAGGAATGTCTCTAATATATCTTTCACATGTTCCTCTCTCTTGGATTTTGCTAACCTGCTTAGAAAAGGAGGACATGTAACATAAGGAGAGATGGGGCATTTAGAACTTACCTTTGGGGCTCATAGGTTGTCGGTGGGAAATGTGGCTTCCTCTTTCTTAAATGTGTTCTCCTTCTGTGTGCTCTTTTCTTCCATAGGAGTCTATAGTGGTGGAGTCTTTAATTGCTTCCCATTCCTCAACATGATAGTACTAATATTCTCTCTTGGGTTCACCACATTTTTTGATGGCAACTTTCCTGAATCTTTTGCCTCTAACCGGCTCATGGCACTAGACAATTGGCCCATTTAGGTCTGCGAGCTTAGGATGCTAGCTGTCACCTCTTGTTGGAATTGTAATGTGTTAGTAGCCAAAGCCTTAACTATGTCTTCAAGATACGTACCTAAAGTTTACTGAGTTTGTTAGGGCTGAGCTTGGTATTGTTGTTGCATTGGTTAGGTGTAGCTGGGTAGTTGGTTCATCATTGGATTTAGAGTAATCTGTTATTGACTCCTCCTGTAGTTTAAGTTAGGATGATCCCTTCATCCTTCGTTATAGGTGTTGCAGAAGGGAACATACTTCCTTGGTTGCCTTGGGAATCCTCCTATGTTATTGGCTTGCTTTGCGATGCCTTCCTGCATTAGTTAGGCACATGTCAATGGAATGGCCCATTGTGGAACAAATTCCACATATTTTAGCTTGTTGCATATTTCCCATGGCCATTTGTGGCACAAATTAAGTGAGGTGAGAAAGTTGTTGTTCTATAGTAGAAGTGGTACTAACCTCATTCACTTTATTTTCTTTGGTGGTAGTGGTGGGTCGCACTGGTTGCTTGATGGGAGTTAGCTGCTATATTTGCAATCAAACCTCTTTTAGCCTCCCAAATTTTATCACATAATATCCTCCACTTGCGGTATCAATCATGCTCCTACCCATTAGAAGTATTAGACAAGGGGTTGTTCACTGATTTGATGATGAGGATAACTTGAAAACAACTTCTTGAATCATTCCTAATGCTCATAGAGTGCCACTTCATTGTATTGCAAGATGCCACATATGTATTGTAAGATGCAACATATCTCCTTTTGGATGGTCGCCGTATTAGATGTAAGGAGGTACCTCTCTAGGAAAAGCTTCTTCACCTCATTCTATATGGTTATAGTGCTAGAGGTAAATAACAGAGACATTCCTTAGCATAGTTTGCTAGAGAGAATGAAAAGCCCTTAGCTTGATTTGCTCCTCTGATATTTTGGTTGGTCTCATGCTTGAACTTACTACGTGGAACACCTTGAGATATTTATGTAGGTCTTCACCTACAAAGCCATGGAATTAGGGAAAGAGATGTATTAACCCTGACTTTAGCTCAAATACAGCCTCAAGGGTGGGGTGCTCTATGTAGAGTAGTTGTTGATCAAGAATCGATGCCACCAACTCCTTGAGTGTTCAGCTGTTTGTTGTTGCCATCTGTTCTTCCTCATTTACTTGTACCAAGTCTTCAAAAAGATCGCTTGATGATGAAGGGGACAAAATTGGCTCACACTTAATGTTGATATGCGATTCCATGAACTTATATTCCTTTTAAGTCATTCGTCAATTTTTCTGCTAGACATTCAATAGTGTGTAGACCTAACAACAAGGAAAATAAAAACAAAATTAAATAAAAACTAAAACACGAAGAAAACTAACAAATTAATTAAGTAATCAATCCTCAATGACCAGAAGCAAAATTTGGTAGCATTTGAGGAGCATCAAATTAAACTTGACTTAATTAGTTGTTATTGAGTTTAGTAGTAAATAAGGATCATCCTACAGAGGATTAATCTTGATTAATAAGTTGTTGATTTTCTCAATAAATAAAAAGGGGTTTTCAAAAATAATTAAAGAAGTAAATTCAAAGCAAAGCTCATGAGATTGTAAACAATAATGATTGAACTAGTTAAAGGATCACTCACTGCCACTAAATAATAATCATACAATTGATCACAAAATTATTCCCAATTTCCTATCGCAACTTCCAACCATAGATAATAATAAAATCTACCATCCCAATATTTCCAAACCCTGTTGTTAAATAAAATAAGCACTTCATTTAATCTCTTTCTATTAAGTAATCTAAAACAGGCTCTTTAAATTTAATTTAATGAACGCAATAAGATTAGAACGATAGGTTGATCAAGGCAACAAACACGCAAGCTTAGTTCATTTATCCTAGGTTATGTTTCACTTATAATCATACAAAAACTTGACCATAATCAATGACTATAATTTAACACTAATGATTAGAATAAGAAGACAATTATAGATCAAACATCTTAATTTAGCAATACATTGAATTTAACAAAACAAGAAAATAATCATATGTAATAAAAATAGAAGACATAAACCATTTTGATTGGGAAAATTGGAAATTGGTCTGAAAATATCAATTACACAATCATATGTATAGTTTTGAAATCACCCTTAATGATAAATCAATGTAGCCTAGCATAATTGTAAAATTAAACAACAAAAACTAAATTAAAGACATCCATAGTTCAAAAGGAAGAAGGAAAAGAATAAATCTTGTTGTTGATCTTGAACAAATCTCCATGTGGATGATTCTTCTTAACCTCTAATAGAATTCCCTTTGCCTCTCTCTTTTTCTTTCCAAGGATGGCTAGAAAATTATAAGAAAGACTGATATATTTTTTGCACCTAAGAGTGGTATTTATATGTTTGCATTATGGGGTTGAAAAGGAGAAAGTTGGAGCCCTTTTTTGTAAAAAAATCATAGCAACACCCGAAACACGCGTGGGGGCACTAATTTTCTCTCGTGGGGGTGCGCTTTGAGTAGCATTTTCTCATGCAAGGACTCCAGTATTCAATGCAGCACTATGATTCTATGTTGTGGCGAGGAGGCGCTAGTTGTTATCGCTAGGGCGATTTGGCTGTGTCCCCCATATGGGGCACCTAAAAGTGGCACAAGGGTGGGCTTGTACTTTTTCCATCATGTTGATTTCACCTTTTAATCACCCGAAACTCCAACCCCAAATGACTTTGAAATTGAATAAAAAAATATAATTCTTGGGCTCTAAAATCGTCACTTGTCATCCACTTTTCATCTCATCACCTTGAAACACTAACAAAACACAAAATCATCTATAAGATACAAAATATTTAAGAATAAAGCAAGCAAACATGTGAAAATTTATCAAAAAACTATATCAAATTAAGAATTTATCAAGCACTTAATGCTTATATGTTAAATTTATAATCATATTAATAATCATGGGATTTTCTTTATGTTCATTAAAGTATTCATAATATGCATAAGCAACCAAAAATAAATAAATGTGATTTCATTTAATTTATTAACCAATATGTAAAATGCAATAATAGACTTTGCAGAAAAGTTCCCAGATGAAATAAGAGATAAAAAGCAATTACAGAGGTTTATGGGAAGCTTAAATTATATAGCAGAATTTTACAAAGACCTAGCAAAAGATTCAAAACCACAGCTTGATAGACTAAAGAAAAATCATCCAGATTGGGATGAAAAATGTACTAAAGCAGTACAAAAAATAAAGTCAAAAGTAAAAGAAATTCCTTGTTTGGCCTTACCAAATCCTGAGGCTTACAAAATAGTTGAAACCGATGCCTCAGAAATAGGGTATGGAGGCATATTAAAACAAGAAGGGAATAATAAAGAAATATTGGTTAGATTCACCTCAGGTGTTTGGAATGCTACCCAAAAAAACTATCCAACAATTAAAAATGAGGTTTTGGCTATAGTGTTAGTAATATCAAAATTTCAGGAAGACTTATTAAATAAAAGGTTCTTATTAAGAATTGATTGTAAAGCAGCCAAATCGGTGCTAGAAAAAGATGTTAAAAATCTGGCTTCAAAACAAATATTTGCTAGATGGCAATCGATTTTGGCCATATTTGAATTTGATATAGAACAAATAAAGGGAGAAACAAATTATCTTCCTAATTTTCTAACTCGTGAATATTTGCAGGGCGTGGCGAAGACATTGTCCTAGCACCTCATCTCCATCCAATCTAGTTGTAGTCTCTCCTCAGAAGGAAGAAGACTTTAAATTACTTGGAAAGAAAAGAATTTTAGTAATTGAAGAGTCTAACCTTATCAAGCCAATCAATGATATAATTAAAGACTTCCTCCTCCTTTTCATCTACCTCCTACTTGCTACCCAAAAACTAGAGAATGGTATGAACTCATTTTAACAGAAACTCATTCTGCATCATTCTCTCATACAATGAGAAAGAATAATGAAATAGCTTATTCAGCTATTAGAATTCATAATGTATTAACTTTGGAAGACTGGGAGAAAAGTCCTCATCAAAGGACTTATTTTTCAACTACAAATAGTTATCCAAAATCATATAATTATTTTGATTATTTAGAAGCTTAGGAAAATGTTTTATTCTATCAAAATTCTATAAGAAGGCATACCTGGTTTCTATCTTTTAAAACTAAGGATAAATATTATAATCAATTGTTTCCAAACTAGTTTAAACAATATTATGCCTTAATAGGCATTACACCAGGCTTTTTTTCCAAAGATCTTCAAAAAAACTTAGGTCTCTTTCAATAAGAAAATAAAGATAAATTGCCAAATCCCAATGATTCTTGCTTAATGTTTATGGTATACTACAAAATTCCATGGATCTTAAGCTAGAATTATGAAATAGAGAAACCAACAATTAGAAATGACTTAATAGTCCTGTTCTTATCTAGAACGTTCCCGGGAGGGTGGTGGAAAAAATATGATTTTTCCCATTTAACAAAAGAAAAGATTAGAATAATATATTTAAAAAATTCCTCTCAGATGAAAGATATATTATCAAAAAAGACACCCAAAAGGTTTCAAACATAATTAATATTCTGTTAAAAAAGCAATTATCTACTCAGGAAAAGCAAAAGTTGAAACAATTATTAAAATCAGACGACGAAAACGAAGAAATGGAGATAGATGACACTGATAGTGAAGACAGCTGGCATCCACCAAGTCACATCTAGACCCACTTAGCAGGCTACTCTCAAGACCCTGATGATCTGTAAAGTTAGTTTTTCTCCAACCTTATCAGGTTATCTGCTCCGATCTAATCCAAAAGGAATTTGCTTTTTTAAAGTGCTTTAATAGCTGGCCTAAGAGATAAGAGGAATCCGCTTTTTACTGGCATTCAACCATTGGTCCTCTTATCTATATAAGCCTTCTCTAAATTAGGAAGAGACAGGTTTTTCGAGTGTGTGTACATCTTTTAGTTAAAGAATTTCCAAAAAAGTCTCGCTTGTAAAATACTCTCTCGAGACTCTCTCTTTCTCTCTTTTTCTCTCTCTTTGAGTGATAATTTAGTTAGAGTGATAATAGTGTGCTATAATACATTTGGATTTGCTACTACTGTATTGTAATACATTTGGATTTGCTACTACTGTGTGGTAATACATGTAAGTAATAATAATCTCTACTTTTTCAATATCATCTATGTCTGCTTTCATTTTGAATTAAGCAACTCGTAGGCTATCGAACAAGTCTGGTATCAGAGCCATCGATCTACTGGGAGGGGATATAGTATAGGATTTTAATTTTCCAAAGTTCAGTTGATTAAGGTTAGAACTTAGTCGCACAAAAGGGAAAATAGGCCGTTGTGAGGATTAGGCCGTCAAGTATCGTGTAAATCGTTGACCGGTTCAAATATTAATCAACTTAATGGCAGGAATATTAAGGTCCTTTGCTAGATCTAATTCTTCTAGGTCTTTGAACTCAGATTCTGGTTCTTCATCTTCTTCTCTATTCCTGTAAAAAATAAAGAAATAGTAACTATAGAAAATATAGAAAGACATTTACAAAATTGGAATATACCTAAGGTAAATGCTACTATAGTTTATAATAAAGGAAGTTTTCAACAAAAACATGATTATATAATTAAGACAGTTGAAGAGGATTTGCCAATAACAGGCGAATACATGGAAATACCTCTAATATCTCAGAAATTAGTAAATATGTACTCTCAAAAGTATGAATATTTGCATTATGGTTTAGTCCAGGTTGTAGTCAAACCCTTAACTAGGGAAGGATTAAATAACTCTGTTTTAATCTGCGTAAGAGACAAAAGGCATAAGAAGTTTAAAGACTCCTTAATAGGAGCTGTGGAATCAACCATTAGTCAGGGACCTGCACACTTTGATTGTCTACCTAATTTTATAGTCCACCTAAGGGACCTAACTATCACTAGGTCATTAATGGTAGATATTCAAACTCATGGTTTTGATATGGAAGAGGGATCGAGTAATTTGGCCTTTATTTATAGAATATATTTAAAGGCAATGAATTCAATCTCTCCAAATGTGAATATGAAATCCTTAATTAAGGATAAAAGAGGAGAAACTACTATGTTCCAAACCAATCTAGCCAAATCAAAATTAGTAGTTCCCCAGAAAATTAAATGGGAAATGATTAAGTTTCCAAACACCTGGACCATAGATAAGGTGGCTCAACCCAGAATTCCACAAAATAGTGAACCAGAAAAAATTATACAATTTGATAATGGAACGGTTCAAATCAGGTTCAGTAGAGATAGGAAGGCAATAATACCTCCTAGGCTCTCAGATGTTTCTAGTAGGATTTCGTTGGAAAAACCCATTAATAGAACCCAAACTCCTTGGATACCTAGAGAAATCCTAGACCCACACATTCCTAGGGTTACTACACCCTCAGAGTTAGGAGAAACTGAAATGGCTAGAGTTAGAAATTTGCCTGAAGGAGTTGCAGAACCAATTTATGATAAACCACAAAACCCAACACCCTCGGACATGGGGTATCCAAATACATCAGATACAGGGTTCCAAAGTATCAATATGATTAGTATAGAGAGTCTAAAAGAACGCCTTATTAGGAAGTTCAATTCTGAGGAAAATCAGGAACAAAGAGAATGGTTTTTTTGAAAATATTCACTTGCTGAAAGAAGAAAATTTGATGAAAAATATAATAGATTGATTAATAAAAGAAAAAGGGAAATAGATTTCTTCATTTTCCTAAGAGAATACCATAAAATGAAAAAGATAAATTATCTAGAGTTTGGCCAGGTGAATACTATAGAAAAAATTCATAAAGAATACACCCTGGCTTCAGGAGAAAAATTATAGCTATTCATCCTTCGAAGTCTACTGTTTAAATTAAAAAAGATGTTATGGCTGTCCCTTATAAGGGAATATCGAAAAACCTTACTAAGCCTGTGTCAATAGCAGCATTAAATCATGTTGTTGAACAAAATAACTATTCAAACCTTTTCCTTCAAACCCTAGGAAAACAATTGAATAGAATTGAGTCTTAGAATAATATTCCCAAAGGAAAAGAAAAAATTGAAAGTTCAAAGCCTTCATCCATAGAACCAGTGTTCTACAAACCTCCACCAGAGACATCAAAATTTAGATTGGAAAAACCCCTAGAGTTCTTATCAGAACTTGTAAATAGATTATCAAAATTAAATATCTCTGAAAAGAAAGATGTCAATGTAGTAGAAAAATTAGAAGAAATATCTGAAGAAGAGCTAGAAGAAACTATAGTAGCTCTTAAAGAAGAACAACCTAATATAGGTATTAATAAGATTTCTCAAAATTATACTCAGCCAGAATTGAAGCCTTATTATCTGAGGCCTTCATTAATAGACTTGCAATATGAAGATGAAATCTGGCATGGAGTGCAGTATGATGGATCTTCAATTATGGAATGGAATATTGATAGTCTGTCAGAATATCAGATCCTTAGAGTAATAAAAAATATGACTATATATGCATCATCTTGTAAATTAAAAGGAAATTTAGATGCTGATATAGCCAATATTATAACAACTGGTTTTACTGGCCAACTACAGGGTTGGTGGGACAATTATGTATCCCAAGAACAAAAGACTATGATTTTGGGCCTGAAAAACCATAGTTAAACAAGAGGTAGAAGGAGCTAGTATGGAGGTATAGCAAGATGCTGTTAATACCTTAATCTACACCATACTACTTCATTTTATTGGAACTACAAGAATATTAAATGATAGAAGTCAAGAATAATTGTTAAACCTTAAATGTCCATCCTTGTCTCATTTTAAGTGGTACAAAGATGTTTTCTTCTCTAAAGTTATGACTAGGGAAGATTGTAATAATGGTTTCTAGAAAGAAAAATTTATATCATTGTTCTTCCTTTGTTTGTTGATAAAGTAAGAAGGAGGATTAGGCAAAAGCATAATGGAATAATTCCATACAGCCATTATACTTATGGCGAATTGGCTGTTGAAGTACTAGCCGAAGGACTATCTCTTTGTAATGATATTAAATTCAAAAAACAGCTCAAAAAAGAAAAGCAATTAGGCAAAAAATCTCTAGGAGATTTCTGTGAACAATTCGGTTATCCTCCTTTGAACAAACCTTATAAAAGGGAAAAAAAATAAGGAGACCTTATTTCAAAAGGTTAAAACCAATAAATAAAAATAGAGAGCTTAAGAGCCAAAGAAAATGCAACCCCTATTTCTTTTAAAAAGAAAATAAGAAACCAAAGGGAAGGGGTAAGACAAATAAGGACTCAACAGTACCTATTTGTCATAAATGTGGCAAAGTCGGACATTATGCAAATAAATGTTGGACTAAAGCCAAAATTAATGAATTAGAAATAGAAGAATCTCTTAAGAAGCAACTGCTAGAACATTTTGTGACAAGTGATTCTAACTCAAGTTGTCAAGTAGATTTTTTGGATAATCAAGAAGAGGTAGATCAATTGCTTATTGAGCAATCCTTAGATGAAGAAAGTTGTAAGTGTGATCATTATAGTACTGTCCTTAAAAGGAACGGATTGAGCATAAATGTTTTAATAAAAGAGGAAAGTCTTATTTTAGACATTATAGATAAAATTGAAAATCCAGAAGAAAAAGGAAAAGCCTTACAATAATATATAGCATTATCTAAAGAAGGTTCCAGTAAAGGAACTACCATAGTATAGAAGAAACTTCAAGAGAAAATGCAGTATTATTCTTTTAATGAGATCCTTAAAAGGATAAATATTAAAAAAGACAAAGAGCCAACAATTCAGGACCTCAGGATAGAAGTTAATGAAACAAAAGAAGAACTACAAAAATTAAAAGTGAGAATTCAGACCTTAGAACTTATTAGTTTTAAGGAATTATCTAAAAAACCAGAAGAAGAAGAAGAAGATCTGGATGATATCCTAGAAAAAATAGACACTAGATCTGTCAATGTTATAGATAGGGTGATATTCCAAAAATGGTATAGTAAAATTACCCTAGTGATTGCTAAAGAATACATTATCAAGGTAGAAGCCCTTACAGATTCAGGAGCTGATTTAAATTGCATAAGTGAAGGAATAGTTCCTACCAAATACTTTTCTAAAACCACTGAAGTGCTCAATACAGTCAATGGAGGAAAAATGCCAATTCAATTCAAACTCTCTAATGTCAGGGTTTGTTTTGATAAAACTTGTCTGGAAACCAATTTCCTTTTAAGTAAATATATTTCCAGGTTGGTTATTCTAGGAACACCATTTTTGAGTCTGTTATACCCCTTTCAGGTAACTCCTGAGGGAATAATCGCATAAATAGATAATAAAAAACCAAGATTAAGTTCACCACTAAACCTGAATGGAATGAGATAAATAACCTTAAGGTTAAGGTAGACAAGAAAGAACGCTTTTTATTCTTTCTAAAGCAAGAAATAGATTATAAGAAAATTGAAGAAAAAATCAATTTGCCTTATACCTAGGCAGAAATAAAGAAATTTCAAGAAAAATTAGAGAAGGAAGTCTGTGCTAATATTCCAAATGCTTTCTGGCACAGGAAAAAACATATAGTAGAATTACCATATGAGCCTGATTTTAAAGAAAGCATGATTTCCACTAAAGCCAAACCTATACAAATGAATGATAGGCATCTAGAAATTTGCAAAAAAGAAATAGAAGATTTGCTTGCTAGGGGACTTATTAGGAAAAGTTCTAGTCCTTGGTCCTGTCCAACGTTTTGTGTTGAGAATGCTGCTGAAATAGAAAGAGGAGTTTTGAGGCTTGTTATAAATTATAAGCCTCTCAATAAAGTTTTAAGATGGATTAGGTATCCAATTCCAAACAAAAAAGATTTATTAAATAGATTACATAAAGCAAAAGTATTCTCAAAATTTGATTTGAAGAGCAGATATTGGCAAATCCAAATAGCAGAAAAAGATAAGTATAAAACACTTTCACTGTCCCTTTCGGGCATTTTGAGTGGAATGTGATGCCCTTTGGATTAAAAAATGCTCCTTTAGAATTCCAACGAATTATGAACAAAATTTTTAATCCATACTCCAAATTTATCATAACATATACTGATGATGTATTAGTTTTCTCAGAAAGCATTGAGCAACATTGGAAACACTTAAAAGTGTTCTTTGAAGTTATTAAACAAATGGGATTAGTAGTATCGGCCAGAAGAATGCAAATATTCCAAACAGACATAAGATTTTTAGGCCATAATATTAAACAAGGGCATATTAGTCCTATTGATAGAGCAATAGTCTTTGTAGAAAAATTCCCAGATGAAATAAGAGATAAAAAGCAATTACAGAGGTTTCTAGGAAGCTTAAATTATATAGCTTAAATTATATAGCAGAATTTTACAAAGACCTAGCAAAAGATTCAAAACCACTGTTTGATAGACTAAAGAAAAATCCTCCAATTTAGGATGAAAAATGTACTAAAGTAGTACAAAAAATAAAGTCAAAAGTAAAAGAAATTCCTTATTTGGCCTTACCAGATCCTGAGGCTTACAAAATAGTTGAAACCGATGCCTCAGAAATAGGGTATGGAGGCATATTAAAACAAGAAGGGAATAATAAAGAAATATTGGTTAGATTCACCTCAGGTGTTTGGAATGCTACCCAAAAAAACTATCCAACAATTAAAAAAAAATTTCAGGAAGACTTATTACATAAAAGGTTCTTATTAAGAATTGATTGTAAAGCAGCCAAATCGGTGCTAGAAAAAGATGTTAAAAATCTGGCTTCAAAACAAATATTTGCTAGATGGCAATCGATTTTGGCCATATTTGAATTTGATATAGAACATATAAAGGGAGAAACAAATTATCTTCCTGATTTTTTGACTCGTGAATATTTGCAGGGCGTGGCGAAGACATCGTCCTAGCACCTCATCTCCATCCAATCCAGTTGTAGTCTCTCCTCAGAAGGAAGAAGACTTTAAATTACTTGAAAAGAAAAGAATTTTAGTAATTGAAGAGTCTGACTGTATTAGGCCAATTAATGATATAATTAAAGACTTCTTCCCTTTTCATCTACCTCCTAATTGCTACCCAAAAACTAGAGAATAGTATGAACTCATTTTAACAGAAACTCATACTGCATCATTCTCTCATACAATGAGAAATAATAATGAAATAGCTTATTTAGCTATTAGAATTCATAATGTATTAACTTTGGAAGACTCGGAGAAAGTCCTCATCAAAGGACTTATTTTTCAATTGCAAATAGTTATCCAAAATCACATAATTATTTTGATTATTTAGAAGCTTGGGAAAATGTTTTATTCTATCAAAATTCTATAGGAAGGCTTACTTGGTTTCTATCTTTTAAACCTGAAGATAAATATTATAATCAATTGGTCCTAAACTGCTTTAAACAATATTATGCCTTAATAGGCATCACACCAGGCTTTTTTCCCGAAGATCTTCAAAAAAGCTTAGGTCTCTTTCAAAATGAAACTAAAGATAAATTGCCAAATCCCAATGATTCTTGCTTAATGTTTATGGTATACTACGAAATTCCATGGATCTTAAGCTGGAATTATGAAAAAGAGAAACCTACAATTAGAAATGACTTAATAGTCGTGTTCTTATCTAGAACGTTCTCGGAAAGGTGGTGGAAAAAATATGATTTTTTCCATTTAACAAAAGAAAAGATTAGAATAATATATTTTAAAAATTCCTCTCAAATGAAAGAATACATTCTTGAAAAAGACACCCATAAGGTTTCAAACATAATTAATATTCTGTCAGAAAAGCAATTACCTACTCAGGAAAAGCAAAAGTTGAAACAATTATTAAAATCAGATGACGAAAATGAAGAAATGGAGATAGAAGACACTGATAGCGAAGACAGCTGGCATCCACAAAGTCACATCCAGACCCACTTAGCAGGCTACTCTCAAGGCCCCGATGATCTATAAAGTCACTTTTTCTCCAACCTTATCTGGTTATCTGCTCCGATCTAATCCAAAAGGAATTTGCTTTTTTAAAGTGCTTTAACAACTAGCCTAAGAGATAAGAGGAATCTGCTTTTTGCTGGCATTCAGCCATTGGTCCTCTCATCTATATAAGCCTTCTCTGAATTAGGAAGAGGCAGGTTTTTTGAGTGTGTGTGCATCTTTTAGTTAAAGAATTTCCAAAAAAGTCTCGCTTGTAAAATACTCTTTTGAGACTCTCTCTCTCTCTCTCTTTTTCTTTCTCTTTGAGTGATAATTTGCTTGGAGTGATTATAGTGTGCTGTAATACATTTGGATTTGCTACTATTGTGCCGTAATACATTTGGATTTGCTACTACTATGCGGTAATACATGTAAGTAATAATAATCTCTACTTTTTCAATATCATCTATGTCTGCTTTCATTTTGAATTAAGCAACTCGTAGGCTATCGAACAAGTCTAGTATTAGAGCCATCAATCTACTGGGAGGGGATATAGTATAGGATTTTAATTTTCCAAAGTTCAGTTATCTCCCACTTGCCCTAAAGCAGGTGAGACATGTTTCTCAAACCTAGGTCTTCTAAATGTCCCTTAAAACTGTTTGCAAGTAACGTCTACAACGTCTTGGTTTTTTGAGTCATTACCTTACTTTTTTAAACATGATTCCTTAACTTTAATCCTACTTACTAGTAAGAAAATACTAAGTAAATTTTTTTAAACATATTTCAAACTACTGTGACTTCCATTGCAGCGTAACTGAAATATGATACGAAACATAACTTTATAATCATTCAACACATTTATTGAAACTCGCTAAGTAAACATTTACTTTCGTAAAATTTTTTAAAATATCATGTCAAAACAGAAAAAAAACATTTTTTAAAATAGTAGAAATTATCTATAGCTTAACCATTGCATTTTTCTCTCCTCAACACCAAGCTCTTTAATTAGTTATACTAGTCTTCTGTAGAAGTAACTAAAGTATGAAGGAACTTTTAATGAGCTTTCACTTAGTAAGTTTAATAGGCTATTTGGTAGGGTGGTTAGAACTGTTTTTTCCTGTAACATGTGAAAACTTTACTGTAGCGATTTTTTTATTGTTACTGTAGCATATAAGAGCTTTACACTGTTAACTGAGAAAAAGGAATAGACCACCACTACGAAGCACCATGTAAATATAATCTTACAAAATATAAAAACCTTTTCCCTCAAAGCCTCCATTGTAAACCATTTTTTTATAAATGTTTTATTAAAAAAACGTTTTTTCATAAAACCTTTTCTTGTAAAACATTTCTCATAAAATGTTTTCAGTAGACATTACTCTAAAAACATTTTTTAAAAGGAATGTAAGCAATATCATAATGCATGATTCTATTTATGCTTATTTATGAACCTTTTATCATCATTCTTAACTTACTTGAACTATGGGCCCAAATGTCCACATCAAATACGCTTGACCATCGAACATCGAGACTATAACAAACTTAACATGAATCTCCCTTGGGTTGGGAGACCAATACAACACTTTCTTATCTTGACTTATGGGTTTAGATTACTTAGTGAGCATACTATATGACATAACTTAACACTTAAAACAATAAACATAACAATTACAAACACATTGCAAATGTTCATTCTTGATCCTTTTGTCTTGTTACCATCGGTTTATTTCTCGATTACTTAACTTGAACGTTCCTTAGTCAAATATCACGTCTTATTTGATGATTTCATTACTTAATATGATATAAAACATTTTCCATCTAAGGGCATTTAGTTAAATCAAAGCGCTCGGGTTCCATTTTAATCATATAAAAAAATGATGATTTTACCCTCAACAAGTTATTGAAAAATTCTCGTTAAGGGCGTTTTCCTAAATTGGATGTTTCAGGGTCTGTTTTAGCCTTTTTACAAAACATGACTATTTTGCCCTTGCTGGGTCTTAGAAAACATTCTAAACTTGTTTAAGTCAAAACTTGCATTTCCTTGCTACTGATAATCTTGCAAAAGCAATACATTCATTTTCTTTTTGTAAAAATTATAGTTTTTACAAAACTCTATAGTTTTAGCCTTAATACGAAAATCTTGATGATTTTGCCCTTATTGTGTTTCTCTTCCTTTTCTTGATTAAAACTTTAAATTCTTTTAATCTTGAAATCTATGATCATTCATTACCCATGGCAGTGTAGAAAACAAACATTTTAAAGTGAAAAATCTAGTTCCATACGGTATCATGGTTTTGGACCGGAATATAAAATCTTGACAATTTTGCCTCTAGAATAAAAAATCATTGCTCGATACTAAAACATCCAGTTTTTTACAAGGTCTAAAACTTAGAAAAACATCATTGGTCAAACTCAAACAATTTCAAAAAATTTTCCTCATTTTACTAATCGTGACAAAATCTAGTAAAATTCATAATTTAAAATCTATGTGAAATTTTCACAAAGCATTATAATTTTTAGCAATTTTGACAAGATCTACAACTTTTGCGTTTTAACTTTCCCAAAATCATTCATCTTCATAGAGTTTTGGCCCTTTTCAATATGGCCAGATCCAAAATTCACATTTTTTTAGTTTGTTTTGATTGCATTTTGAAGAAACTTTCTTCACAAAAATTGTCCATCTTAATGTTTCCATTAAATCTCATGTTTTGCGGCTCTAAGTTTGTCACAATCTCAATTCTTTGAAATTTGCATAAACTTTATATTTTGACAAAGTTTATCAAACTTTCTCTTTTTTACATTAATCTCTAGTTTTTCAATTATCCATCATCATCATTATCCACATAATACATAATCAAATCAAGCCACATAGTTTTCTTTCCATGCCATAACCCATAACTTGCATCAAACACTTGATATGCATGAAAATATACAAACTTTAACATAGCTTGTGAGACCAAAGTTTTACCCAAATAAAACCCAACTCAAAATTTGAACAAAACCCTAAATAACAAGACCGATTAGAGTTTTATCTTAAATTTCCTTAATCTTTTGCTATATTTCTTGATTTTACTTGAAAACATCACTTAGAGGCTTTAGAATCAACAAAAATTTTAAGGGAAAGTGGGATAGGAGTTGCCGGTGTTGCATGGAGAAAGGAGGTGTTTTTCTTCAAGTTTCATGGAGCAAATATGGAGGGAAAAATAACTAACTTTTTAAACTAAGTCCTTAATGTTAGACATGTATGCCCTAAGGAGTAAAAATGTAATATATTTTTGGAGACGTTTTTATCAATAAACAATTCATTTATTATTTATATACCAAATCTTGTCCTCTTTATGTTCATATTTGTTGAATGTATGTTAAGCAAATAATAGTCTAAGACTGTCAGTCTAAACCTTTAAGAATTGGGCACATGCTAGATAGATTATGCACTTAAGGTGACAATCTAAATCATAAGATCCGCAATCAAGGGAATAAAGTTGGACGCTTTATTCATGTAAATATTGTTATGTTGTCTATATCCCAATTAGAAGATGGTTTCTCTTGACCATCGGAGATGGACTTAGTGAATCGAAACATTAGCATGTTGTCATAGGTGACGATGTGTTGGATCGAGACATAAAGTAAATTGATTTGGATTAATAATTTTGTTTCAGCAAATCAATTCACTTTAGACAATCATTTGTATTGTATCTTAATCTTGAAATGAATAGTAGATTCGTTGTCTTAACTTGTGTCTTTTGATGTACCAAAGGGTGACACCTACATTTTAATAGTGGTATGCATGCCGGTACATTAGAGGCAAGACTCTTGATAGCGTAGACCTGTTATGCATAGATATGGAATCGATAGCTCCTCTTTAGAAGTAGTGATATCCTCTTATATGCGATACCCTATAATTAAAAAACTGAAGCGCTCAACCATTTGAATACATATGTGTAACTGAATGATATACTGTCTTTGGATGGTAAATTTTTCAATGGTGAGATAATGGAACGTAAGATAAAAATAATCGGGAAGGTAAGACAGAACTTGTTCTTAAGTCGATTATGGATAATCCTATGGGGATACGATACACTATGATATGTCATGAAGACTTAGCTACACATGCTTCGTAATTTTATATAGTTTGAGAGCATAGCTCCAAGCTTTTAGTGGAGTAGCATTGGAGTTGATAATTATGAAATGTATATCTAGGATATTGGGTTTCATAAATATCAAGAGCTTGAACTATATAGGCCTATCAGGTCCCCTTTGCTAGCTCACAAAAATCCTATAACGATACAGCGTGTTTTTCTAATAATTGGTGACTTATGTCAAATTTATTAAATTAGTTGAAATTTGGAAGAATCAAATAATTCATGTCTGTTTATCGGTTGAATTAATTTTTGACATAATTAATTTAAGATAAACTTGTTGAATTATTGGGATCAGATAATTCTTGTCTGTTTATCAGTTAATTTAATTTTGAATAAATTAAATCAAGATAAACTTGTAGAATTATTAGGAATTCATTTATTTCCTAGAGATTATCTAGATAAAGTTGTTTTAATTAGATAACTTCTCTATTGAGTTATTTGAATTAAAACGGAGACTTTAACCTATTGAATCTCAGGTGAAAAATAAAAGATTTGCTGAGATTTTTATCGACAGTTTGGCTTGCTGATCCTCTTGTTCGGCCTGCCGATGGGGCAAGTTCAGCATGCCTATTAGATATATCGACATACGGATTGCACAATAAAAAAATCATGCATTTTCACGTTGATTTCATCAGATATTCATCCGAATTTGATTCTAATTCGAATTTTGAGACATTATCTGATAAGGACTGACTCCTAGACCTGACCTCTATAAAAAGGGAGCGAGTCTCATTATTATAGAGATCAATTAAGAGATTAAGAGTGATATTCTGCAAGTGAGATTCTGAAACTCCCTAAGAGCTCTTGTTCACAAATCACAAACACTAGCTTTGGGTTCTCTCAATTGGTTGGAAGGAGAGTCACATAGTGGAAGAGCTGTACATGTGAGCCCACAGTCACTCCAATCGTGGATAGATAATAGCAAAGAAGACCATTTGGTTGAGACTCTTCTAGAATGTTACTTCTCTTCACAGATTACGGGAGTTCTTCAGCATTCAGAGGTTAGTAAGATCTGGTTAATTTATGCATATAGTGTGTCAAAATTACGTTTTGGAAAATACTCTAATATAAAAAATTTTAAAATTATGCTGCATACTATTTTTCTAACAATTGGTATCAGAGCCATGGTTTTTACATAAATTTACGAGTTTGTGATCATGCTATATATATAAATTATGTGATCTTGATCTCTCCTATGCTTGAATTTAATTTTATAGAGAGTTGGTACTCTAGGGTTTCTATATAATTTTATGTTGTCATGGATTATATGGTGAATGTTTATTAACTAATTATGGTTGATTAAATTATTAATTAATTAATTAATTTATATTGGTTATGGTTCCTTAGAGGTTAGAATGTGTATTTACATTTTTCCTGCAATCAGATGGCAGACTATCATCTTCGTCTAGGAATTATTATTTAATTTTAAATTTGTAAGAATTTTGTAATTAAATAATCCTTCAAAGAAGACGGACCTAAAAGATGGATGATGTCATTCTTAGGTATTTCTTGAGTCTCTAATTTTATATTTTTGAATTGTTAAAAATAAAATTGATGAATTGCATTAGAAATTGTATTTTTTGAAAAGGGTGATTTCTGCTCGCTCGACATGCCAAACCTCCAGTTTGGTAGGCCAATGATCATAGACTAGCGTGCCAGACGTGAGGTTTGGCAGGCCTTTAGTTGGGCAAAAGTCAAGTGGCTTTGGTGGTAGGCCGAACTTTTCATTTGGTAGGCTGATCTGTCATGAATCGATAGGCAGATCAATAAAGATCTGCAGGCCTGTGGATCATGACCGACAGGTTGATCACCTAGATTAGCTTGTCGATAGAAAGCTAGAAATTTTTTCAAAAAAGGTGCAATTTTTGGTAGAGTTTTAATTTTATTTTTGGGACAATTTTGAGAAACATTAAATTTGGATATGACCTAAAATATGGAATATTCGATCTATGCGAGATTGAAGACTTGAAGATAGGCATTACATGAAGAAGGATACAGCTTGAGGATTCAAGGATGAAGAATCGATAATATGTTTCGATTATTCTCTTGTAATCTTTATTTTTTTATTCTCTAGGCTGGAATCATAATGTTACGGTTATGTATTATTATTATGCTTGTAGCTTTGCTTCATTGCTTTGCTTGTCTACATTATAATATGATTTGCCATGTACATTGATAACATGTCGTATAGAATAGGGAGTGCCACTGATAATAAAATTGTTCAGGCATGTTCTTAAAATAAAATCTTGGTTTCAAAAGATTGGGTGGGAGAAAGTTTTCGAAGAGAGGACCTAAGGCCTCCATCATTGGTCTATAGAAAAAACATGGTAGTCCCAACCCCTAGGAAGGGATTTCTATTATGTACTAGATTGGATCTCCGAGAGGATAGGTATTTTAGCATGGTTTATGGTTGCACGTCCTAGGTGGTAATTATAAATCATGGATAAAATATTGAAATGATGGTTATACACTCATGTTAATTTTATTATTAACCTCCCCTAGGAGCTCTGTTAATAAAATTAATGGCCAAATAAATGATTATTAACATATGCTGGATCATACAGGTCCTAGATGGCATATATTAATCAGGAGGGGATCTGTGTTCCTAATTGAATTTGGCATGACTCCCTAGGAGCTAGTTGAATTCTGAGTTGGGAATTATCGTTGTAAGGTTGTGATATTTTCAAGGTTTTGACACGTAAACACATTTGTATAATTGTGTTATCTTACTAAATTATTATGATATGTTCACTTGTGTTTGGTATATGATTCTTCATTCTAGATTAAAAATGTCTAAAAATGCTTTATCTTTGATACTTGACAAAAACCAATTAATCGGGGAGAATTATAATAATTAAAAACAAAACCTAGATATCGTCCTCTCTTTTAAGAAACTAAAAATTGTGCTGACAACCCATTGTCCTCTCGAGCCTATAGGAGACTCCACTAATGACCAATTCCAAGCATATGATCGTTGGAAAGATGAAAACGATCAGGCCCGCTACCATGTTATGGCCAGCATGAATAATGTGCTGTAGGCTCAACATGAAGATTATGAGATTGCGAATCAGATCTAAGATAATCTTGAAGACATGTTTGGAGGCCAGGCCCTAACAAAGAAACAAAGGGTGCTTTGAAAACTCTTAAACTGTAAGCAAAGGCCAGGGACATCTATAAAGGAGCACATGATGTTGGTCATGGGTTACCTCACTGAGGCTCAAACCAATGGAGCTGACATCGATGCTGAAACTCAGATGACTATGGTCTTTGAGACTCTGTCTAAGGAGTTTATTCCATTTAGAGCTACTTTTAATTTGAGCAATAAACGGGATATGACCTTAACAGAATTAATGAAACAGTTACAGGAGTTTGAACTGCTGATTAAGGAGTCTCCTGCTGGTGGCGAGGCTAATTTGGTTACTGCTTTTGGTTCCAATCCTAACTCAGGGAATGAAAAGAAGCAACGGGCCAAAAATGAGAAGTCTTTTATTCCTACTAACAACAAGAGCAAGAAAAGAAGAAGAACCCAAAGAAGCTTAAGTGCTTCTTCTTTGGGAAGGTCGGGCACATTAAGAAGCATTGTGAGGACTTCTTTTCCAAAGGAGGTAGGTGTGATCTTCTGTATTTAAAAACTTGTTTGGTTGAGGAATCCAATGACATTTGGGTCATAGATTTTGGTGCAACTAATCATGTTTGTGTTTCTCTGTAGGGGTTCCAAGAAATGAGAAGTCTACTTCATGAAGACTTCACTCTTCGGATGGGCGATGGATCCTTAGTCTTAGCGGAAGTAGTGGGAGACATCCATCTTTATTTTGATAATTATAGGAATTTCATTTTGCGAGATTGTTTTTATGTTCCTAAATTTAAAAAGAATTTAATTGCTATAGGTTGTTTATTTAACGACTCCTATTTGGTTTCTTTTAATAATAAAGTCGTGATTCGTAAAAATAAATCTTTTATCTATTTTGGATGGATGTAAAATAATCTATATTTTATCAAACCTAAGATGAACTTACTGCTTAATACTGAGATGAATGATAATAACTCTAAAAGACTTAAAACTTCTCACTCTAATAAGACTTATCTTTGGCATTTGCGCCTTGGTCATATTAACCTGAATAGGATTCAATGGTTGGTAAGAGATGGACCTTTAAGTCACTTAAAGGTGGAATCTATACCTCAATGTGAATCTTGTTTGGAGGGTTAAATGACCAAAAGACCATTCGGGTCTAAAGGCAATAGGTCCAAAGGTGTTCTAGAACTTGTGCATAGTAATGTTTACGAACTGGTGAACATCCGGGCACGAGGAGGGTTTGAGTACTTTGTCATTTTTATTGACGATTACTCAAGGTATGGGTAGGTGTACCTAATGTACCACAAAAGTGAAACTTTTGACAAGTTCAGGGAGTTTCGGGCTCAAGTGAAAAAGCAATTAGGTAGACCCATAAAGGCACTTCGATCCAATCGAGGTGGAGAAAACCTTTCTGATGAGTTTCTAGGACACTTATTAGAGAATGGGATTTTATCCCTTTTGACAGCATCGGGCACTCCGTAGTAGAATGGCATAGCAAAGAGAAGGAATAGGACTTTATTAGACATGGAAAGGTCCATGATGAGTTATTCATCATTGCCTTTATCCTTTTAGGGATATGCACTATAAACCGCATGTTATCTTTTGAACAATGTGCCTTCAAAATCGGTCCATAAAACTCCTCACGAGTTGTCGACAGGAAAGAAGACATCCTTAAACCATATTCACATACAGGGATGTCCAACTCTTGTCCTGTTTAAGGATGCGAATTAGTTGGAAGTACGTTTGAAAGTTTGCGTGTTTGTAGGATATCCAAAAGGGACTAAAGGGGGTTATTTCTACAACCCAAAGGAAAATAAAGTCGTGGTTTCAACTAATGCAACTTTCCTTGAGGAAAGTTACATGGACGACTTTAAGCCTTGAAGTAAAGTCGTGCTTAAAGAGTTAAGGAGTAATCCAATCACTCTAGAGGTTTGAATGAAACCATTCTGGTCAGTGTAGAAAAACCTAATGAACCTGAACAGCAACCTATAGGACTTCGGCGTAGTGGGAGGATCGAGTGTCAACCTGAGAAGTATATATTCAATGGTGAGGCCTTCTTGGCTGAACTGGATGAACATGATAGGGATCCTTATACTTACGCATAGGCTATGGAGGATGTTGATTTGAAACTCTAGACAGAGGCCATGAACACAGAGATGAAGTCTATGGATACTAATCGGGTCTAGGAGCTTGTGGATCTTCTCGAAGGGGTAAAACCCATAGCATGTAAGTAGATCTATAAGAAGAAAAGAGGAGTGGATGGAAAGGTTGAAACCTTTAAGGCTAGACTGGTAGCTAAAGGTTACACATAAAAGGAAGGAATCGATTACAAAGAAACCTTTTCGCCTGTAGCCATGCTTAAGTCCATCCAGATTCTCTTGACCATAGCTGCAGCTTTCAACTATGAGATTTGGTAGAAGGATGTCAAGACGGCTTTTCTAAATGGCTATCTTGATGAGTCCATTTATATGGAACAACTAGACGGGTTCAAGGTTAAGGGTCAAGTGGGTAAGGCTTGTAAGTTGCAAAGGTCAATTTATGAACTTAAGCAGGCCTCCCGTTCTTGGAACATAAGATTTGATCAAGTGATTAAGACTAATGGGTTCTCACAAAATGTGGATAAGCCATGTGTTTACAAACACATTAAGGATGGGAAGGTGGTTTTTTTACTGCTCTATGTAAATGACATTCTGCTAATTGGCAATGACATTGGGGCATTATTATCAGTCAAATTATGGTTAACCAAGTAGTTTGACATAAAGGACTTGGGTGAGGCTAATTTTGTTCTTGGTATCCAGATCTTTCAGGATAAGAAGAACAAAATGATAGCTTTGTCCCAGGCCAGCTACATAGATAAAATTCTCATGAGACTTTCAAAGTAGGATTCCAAAAAAGGTGGGCAACCATCTAGGTCTGGAATTACTCTTTCTAAGAAAGACTCTCCAAAGTCTGAGGAAGAAAGAGAATACATGAAGAAGGTGCCTTATGCTTTGGTAGTGGGTAGTCTCATGTATGCCATACTTTGCACATGACTGGATATTTATTATGCGGTTGGGATTGTAAGTAGATTTCTGGCAGATCCAGGACCAAACCACTGGGTTGCGGTTAAGCATATTTTTAAGTACTTGAGAAGGACTCGAGTGTAGATGCTTGTGTATTCGGGTGAGGACTTAACTCCTCTAGGATATACTGACTCAAATTTTCAATCCTGTCTAGATTCTAGGAGATCAACTTTGGGGTTTGTGTTTACTCTGGGTGGCGGTGCCATCAATTGGAGAAGTGTGAAGCAAGATTGCACTTCAGATTCAATGATAGAGGCTGAGTATACGGCAGTTAGTGATGCTTCGAAAGAAGCAGTGTGGCTCTGCAAGTTCCTTAGGAATCTTGAGGTAGTTACTAGTATGAATAAGGCGGCATACTATACTATGATAGCAGTGCGGTAGTAGCTAATGCTAAGGAACCAAGATTTCACAAAAAGAGTAAGCATTATTGATCGGAAGTATCATGTGATAAAGGACTTCGTCAAGAGCAGGCATGTCACAGTGTGCAAAATCGTATCAAAGGACAATTTAGCTGATCCATAAAAGAAGACACTTACTGGGAGAGTCTTCAAGAGGCATGTGGAAGCTTTGGGGATGCAAGATTTGTCATATTTACTCACTTAATGCAAGTGGGAGATTGTTAGACATGTATGCCTTAAAGAGTAAAAATGTAAATGTTTTTGGAGACATTTTTATTAATAAAGAATTTATTTATTATTTATAAACCAAATCTTGTCATCTTTACATTCATATTTGTTGAATGTATGTTAAGCAAACAATAGTCTAAGACTGTCGATCTAAACCTTTAAAAATTGGGCATATGATGGACAGTTTATACAGAAGACACGATTCTTATGGTGACGGTCTAAATCATAAGATCTGCAATCGAGGGAATAAAGTTAGGTGCTTTATTCATGTAAAAATTGTTATGTTATCTATATCCTCATTGGAAGATGGTTTGTCTTGACCATCCGAGGTGGACTCTATAAATAGAAACATTGGCATGTTGTCATAGGTGACGATGTGTTGGATCGAGACAAAAAGTGAATTGATTTGGATTAATAATTCTTTCTCAGCATATCGATTCACTTTAGACAATCATTTGTATTGTATCTTAATCTTGAATGAATAGTGGGCCCGTTGTCTTGACTTGTGTCTTTTGATGTACCAAAGGGTGACACCCACATTTTAATAGTGGCATGCATGCCGGTACGTTGGAGGCATGACTCTTGATAGCGTAGACCTGTTATTCATAGATATGGAATCCATAGCTCCTCTTTGGGAGTAGTAATATCCTTTTATATGTGTTATCCTGTAATTAGAAAACTAGAACGCTCAACCATTTGGGTACATAGGTGTAACTGAATGGTATATTGTCTTTAGATGGTAAGTTTTCTAATGGTGAAATAATGGAACGTAAGATAAAAATAATCAGGAAGGTAAGACAAAACTTGTCCTTAATCCGATTATGGATAATCCTATGGGGGTATGATACACTATGATATGTCATGGAGACTTAGCTACATGGGCTTCGTAATTCTATATAGTTCAAGAGCACAGCTCTAAGCTTTTAGTAGAGTAACGTTGGAGTTGATAACTATGAAATCTATATCTGGGATATTGGGTTTCATAATTGTTAG
This sequence comes from Artocarpus hirsutus, assembly GCA_946598075.1. Classification (NCBI taxonomy): domain Eukaryota; kingdom Viridiplantae; phylum Streptophyta; class Magnoliopsida; order Rosales; family Moraceae; genus Artocarpus; species Artocarpus hirsutus. The sequence continues at coordinate 10,233 of CAMOHE010056403.1, read as the reverse complement.
GAGCTTAAACTATATAGGTCCATCAGGTCTCCTTTGCTAGCTCACAAAAATCCTATAATGATACGACGTATTTTTCTAATAATTGGTGACTTATGTCAGATTTATTAGATTGGTTGAAATTCTAAAGAATCAAATAATTTATGTCTGTTTATCGGTTGAATTAATTTTGTGACAAAATTAATTCAAGATAAGCTTGTTGAATTATTGGGATCGGATAATTCTTGTCTGTTTATTAGTTGATTTAATTTTAAATAAATTAAATCAAGATAAACTTGTAGAATTATTAGGAATTCATTTATTTTCTTAGAGATTATCTAGATAAAGTTGTTGTGATTAGATAATTTCTCTATTGGGTTATTTAAATAAAACTGAGACTTTATCCTTTTGAATCTCGGGTGGAAAATAAAATATTTGCTTGGATTTTTATTAGCAGTTTAGTATATCAATCCCCAGGTTCGGCTTGCTGATAGGCCAAGTTCGGCATACCTATTAGATAGATTGGCATACGGATGTGCGATAAAAAGATCACGCGTTTTCACGCAGATTTCATCAGATATTGATCTGAATTTGATTCTGATTCAAATTTTGAGGCATTGTCTGACAAGGACTGACTCCTGGACCTAACTTCTATAAAAAGGGAGCGAGTCTCATTATTATAGAGGTCAATTGAGAGATTAAGAGTGATACTCTACAAGTGAGATTCTGAAACTCCCTGAAAGCTCTTGTTCACAAATCACGAACACTAGCTTTGAGTTCTCTCAATTGGTTGGAAGGAGAGTTACCTGGTGGAAGAGCTGTGCATATGAGCCCACACTCACTCCAGTCGTGGACAGACAATAGCAAAGTAGACTAGTTGGTTGAGGCTTTTCTGGAACGTTACTTCTCTTCACGAATTACGGGACTTCTTCGGCATTCAGAGGTTAGTAAGATCTGGTTAATTTATGCATATAGTGTGCCAAAGTTGTGTTTTGGAAAAACTCAGATATAAAAAATTTTAAAATTCCACTACGTACTATTTTTTGAACATTTAATAACTTTATGACTCATTTGAAAGACCAGTTTGCAATTAAAAATTACTCTAAAACTCATGGCCAAACCAGTTTCATAAGGGGGAAATGTGGCTATTTTTTTTACCTTCAAGGTGTCATCATGTAAACCCCACTTACTTTAACACGTCTAAAATTTATACTATATTGTAATTTTCTATACTGCTAGTATACTTTTCTATACTGTTTATGAGGTTCCACAACCTTTTATACCTATCCATATCATCCACACAGTATAATTCCATACTACTTAGTTTTATGTAGTTAATTTCCATACTGTTTAACTTCATATAGTATAATCCTTATACTAGATTATTCTAATATTGCATAATTTACGTATTTCTATGTAGCATGTTTCTTTTACTGTATTTTTATCTTAAAATTGGTTGCGACTATTCTGCAACACTTTATCTTTCTAGCTTATTTTCCTTTTTCTCATCAATTAATTCTTATCTTCATATCGTTCCTAATTTACTCAGAACTATGGCATGACATTTAAACTTTAAAAATCTCATATTTACTTTTATTGAATTTGTCACAAAAATTGGATTTAAACCATAAACCTTATGATACTAAGATGATCTTAAGCACTTATCAAATTTTTGAGCATAAAAATTAGCTCATAAAATTTGTACATAATTACTTTAAATATTTCTTATTTTATGCACTAGAAATTCTTGGGTATCATAATGTTTTGGTGAAAGGGTCAACAAAAATATTTTCTCATGCAATCTTCATAACTTCCACATAATTATTATGTGGATCTCGGTTCTTTTGAATTTTCCATGTGTAGTGTGAGTGGTTTATCCATGTCTAGAATGACTTCCAAATCAGTTATGAAATTACGAAGCCAAAATGCTTTTTTAGTCAACTTCCATAGTTGAACCAGCAATATAATATTGTTTAATGCTTCTCCAAACTATTGATCCATCATCAAGAGTAAACATTGATCCAAACGTAGATTTATGTGTGTCTTTGTTTGATTGAAAATTAGACTCAGTTTATCCATTAAGAATCAAATTCTTACTAAAGTATACTAGCATATGGTGTTCTCCTAAGATACTTAAAATGTGTTTGACCACCACCCAATGATCCAATCCTAGTTTAGATTGATACCAACTGACTATATCCACTACATAACAAATGTTAGGCCTTGTACAAAACATGACATAGATTAGACTTCCTACTGCAGATGCATAGTGTACCCATCTCATGTGTTCTTCCTCTTAAGGTATCTTAGGACATTACTCTTTTGAAAGTAAACTCCACGACATATATGTAAATTACCTTTCTTAGAGTTTTGCATAGAAAATTTGATAAGCACCTTATCGATGTATGATGCTTGAGATAGCGCCAACAATCTATTCTTGCAATCTTTTAATTATGAGTTGGATTCCAAGAAAATAACTTGTCTTTTCAAAACCTTTAATTTGGAATTGATTGGCTAGCCTTTTCTTTACATCAGATAATATTCCTACATCATTCCCAATGAGTAGAATATCATCTATATAAAATAGTAAGAAGACCACTTTCTTATCTTTGATGTATTTGTATATTCAAGATTCATCAATGTATTGATTGAAACCATGTCGCCTTATCAAATTTTAAGTTCCATGATCTTGAAGATTGCTTAAGTCCATAAATGGACCTTTGTAGCTTGCAAATTTTTTGCTCTTGACCATTGACCACAAACCCTTCTGGCTACACCATGCAAATGATTTCTATAAGATAGCCATTCAAAAAGGCAATCTTGACATCCATTTGCTATATCTAATAACCAAGACATATAGCAATGGATAAGAGAATACAAATAGATTTAAAAACAGCTACTGGTGAGAAAGACTCTTCATAATCGACTTCCTTCTTTTAGGTGCAACCCTTTGCCATAAGCCTAGCTTTGAAAGTCTTAACTTTCCCATCCACTCCTCTTTTCTTCTTGTAGATCCATTTGTACACTACAGGTTTTATCCCTTTAAGTGGATCTACCTATTCCTAAACATAATTGGAGTACAAAGACTCTATTTTAAGGTTCATAGCCTCTAGCCATTTCTTCTTGTTAGAATCTTCCACTACATGTTGATATGTCAATGGATCATCCTCACCATTATCAGAAATAACAACTTATGCTTCTTCAATTTCTCTGTAGTGAGCAAGTGGTCGAATAAACTTCCCATTACATTGAGGTTATATGACATCCGGACATGGAGATGTGATCTCCTCATTTTGTCTTTAGACAACAACTGTCAGTTATGGTCTGATCTGATCAAAAAGTAACTCTTTCAATACTACTTCACTATGAGGTTTATATCTAGTCAAATAATCATTCTCAAGAAAAATAGCATTTGTCGATATAAATGTCTTTTTCTCTTGAAGACTATATAACAAACCTCTCCTTATTCCCTTTGGATACCCCACAGACAAGCATACTTTAGAATAAGGTTCTAGGTTTCCAATCTTTCCTTTCAACAGATGTGTTGGACACCCCTATATACGGATATGTAGTAAACTAGGTTTATGACCACTACATAACTCTAAATATGTCTATGGAATAGACTTAGATAGAACTATGTTCAGAAGATATATTACAGTTTGCAGAGTGTATCCCTAGAATAAAGTGGGTAATGATGAGTAACTAAGCATAGATCTCACCATATCAAGCAATGTTCGATTTCTTCTCTCGGCAACACCATTATGTTGTTGTGTTCTAAGTGTGATGACTTGCGTAGAATACCATGTTCTATCAAATGGTCCATGAGTTTGGTATCAAGGTAATCCCCTCCTTAATCTAATTAAAAAGTCTTCATTGACTTAACTAATTATTTTTTAGCTTTTGTTGGGAATTCTTTGAACTTCCAATAGTCTCAGATTTTCTTTGCATTAGGTACACATATCCATACCTCAAATAGCAGTCAATAAATGTGACGAAATATTTAGAACAACCAATGCTTGTATATTTAATGAACCACAAACATCCAAATATATTAGCTCAAGTGGTTCTTTAGCATTTTCGCCTTTCATAGAGGAAGGTCTTTTAGTCATTTTTACTTCTAGACAAGATTCACAATTTATAAAGTACTAACTTTTAGTTTTCTTAAAGGACCATCCTTTACGAGTCTGTTTATCCCATCATGGTTGATATGACCTAACCTAAGGTGCCATAAGTATGTTTAATCATTGAAAGAAACCTTTTGTTTTTTGGGTTTCAGTTGTTAAATTTTGAACATTTCAGTATTAACTAGTGATTTTTTGTTGGGCCTTAAGGTAAAAAGCCTATGTTTCAAATTTGTAGAACAAATCCACATCAACTTGGAGTCAGCATGAACCTAGAGGCCTACATCAAATTGAATGCTGGCGTCAACCTAGAGATTGGAAAGTAATGCACCTCAGAATTTTGCATGTTAAATCTATGCAGACCCTCTTCAATGTTAGGGTTTCTGCATCTTAGGCAATGTTCTTATGGCTTTGACTTACATGCTTGTTGCTTTATAGGGCATCACTTCATATAGGGGATATGGCAAGCTCAAAGGCCCCTTATATCTTGAGACTGACTAGGTCACGAGTATGCCCTTTGTTTTCAAGGAACCCACGTGTTAGAGGAAGGACACAAGGGTAGGTGCCCTATGGTAGTTTTAGTAGATTGTATAGTATATGTGCCTCAATAGTCTGCCCATTGCATTTAGCTTCAAGTCTTTAGCTTGTTTGAAAGAAAAAAAGCATGCATATATGTAGTTTTCTTATTTGTATACCTATCTAATCCAAGTCGACAAGCAAGGTTGGTGACAAGTGTTTGTCAACTAGTCGTGTAATATAAGTTCTTTTTTTAAAACATGGAGCGAATAGGGGGACATAGGATTTATAATTAGCCAGGCTGCATTCACTTATAGTTACGTGAGCTACCTACATACCTATGGATAGGGATCATGCTCCAGTGTAGTTTGATTTTTATAATCCTATGTCTATTTACATCAATTGCTAAATGTGTGTCTTTAAAAAATTGATTAAAAGTTTAAATAATAAAAGATAACTATGGAGTCGAGTCAACCCAGGGCGATCTTCTCAAGTTTTCGTTGCTTTTAATTTGACATAGTACTTAAGGAGGTAAACTATATTCCATAGACATGGAATTGAGGTACCGTCGAGTTCCTCGATGTGATATGCTCCTAGTCTCACTACTTCAATGATTTGGTAGGTTTTTTGAATTGAGAGTTAGCTTCTTGTCTTTTTCTCCCTTGTGTTTTGGAACACTTTGTGATGAACTAGACCACCTTCTTTAAACCCCAAAATTGTACTATCTTGTTCCAGATGTTGGTAACATGACATTCAGATAAAGGCTCTGTCACTTTTTTCTTCTATCAAATCAAGGTTCTCAGCCAAGATTCTTTCTCTACTAAGATCACCACAAGCTGGTAATGCCAAATTTTGCTAAGATCACCACTTTGATGTATGGAGTACAATGATATTTCATTTGTGGGATTAGTCCCCATATTTATAGAGATCATTTTTGGCCTTCTTATTGCTTGATTCTAGATCTCATTTTGATTTGACTAGACAATAAAAAAACTTCCTTATTTGGCTCTAGTTGACTTTCTTATTTACTTTTTTCCTTGTTTGTCTTGAGGTTGCTTCTTCTCTAAGATCGACTGATTCTTGCTTTTATTTAAAGAATTGGCTGATTTAGTCTTCTTAGGATCTGATGATGATCTTTTCTTGATTTATTTTGTGTGGGTCCTATTGATTTCTAGTCAATTATCAACTTTAGTTGACTCCTTATCTTCAGTTTACTTGGCCAGTTGACTTCATCTAGTTGATCCTCTGAGGCAATCAAGAGACACGTGTATGGTGGAGATCGTGATGCAATTTTTACTCCCAACAAGCACAAATAAATACTTAACATATTGTAAAATAGAATATCAATTAACTAAAAATAAGTGGATTTAAATATTCATAGCATGGCTACATCATAATCCTAGACAAAGGCACACTAATCCATGAACTTGGACAAATATTCACATAACATTAGATAAAAAATTCTCAAACATAAAATAAAAAGTGGTGAGGAAAAACAGAAAATAAAACCATTTGAGGTTCAAGCTCATCTTTTACATTACCTCTCCCTTGCACTTGTTGTTCAAAAAAGAAATAATATAATTATCATTAAAATAAACATTAAACATTTGTTCAAACAACTTGAAAACAAAAATCAAATTTCTACAAAAATTATGAATGTAACAAACATTGTTCAACAACGAAAACTTGTTTCCAAAAAAAAAGTAAAAATTCCTACTACTTTTGCTAAAACAACCACTTTCGTTCCCACTCTCATTGTGAGTTCCTTGTCAATAAGCTCCCTCAAAGAACTATGCATATGCAAAAAAGAACAAATGTGATTAGTTGCCCCTGAATCAACCATCTAAGGGGATGTATTTATAACAACCCTACTTATATAGCTGTTACTTAACTACTTAAACATATATTTTTATGGATTACATTATTTTACAACACATTTTTTTAAATAACTTTTAAAATAAATTTACTAATTAGCTTTTAACTAAAATTATTTTTGCTTTTTGTTGCAACAAAAGTATTAACATATTACAATGGTTCAATAGTCATTTAAAGCATAATACTACAAGAGTAATATAGTTTCATATATAATCAAAAGACTTATAAATAACAAAAACTAGTGCGAAAATTAAAGCGTGCGGTTTCTCATAACTCTACTTTGATCGTCTACCACTTCACCACCATCCATTAGGCATTATTGACAAGTTGATTAAGTATGGACATACTTGAATGAGCTTTTGCTCAGTAAGTAGGAACTCAAAAAATTTAAAATAACATATGACAGTAATATACATGTGCCAATTATGCTCAGTTATAATATTATAATCATGTCTTATTATTTTATAAGGTTTGAGTAGTTGTACTAGTTGCTTGTGATCAATGAGAAGTTAACAACACCTCAATCTAATTTAATCTTATTAATTATTTCAAACTTGAGCCTCCCTAGTACGACACACAAATTAAATTCATTTTTTTTAAGAGTTTCACTAATCTATTTTAGTAAGTATGTAGTGTGGCATGGCATCGCATACTATAACAAAAAATTTAGAGATGCTTTACTACTTTGTAAATTTGAGAAACATTTATTTTTAAATTATTGATGTTGTAGGCAAAATTTTTACTTACCTGTTTTCTTATAGTAGGTTTCTCTATTAACCCTGAATTCTTTATCCTTTATTGGAAACAATTCTATATAAGATGCCCATTAAGAATGTGTAGAATAACTCTATTTTATGCTAATTAAATTTTAGCATAACTGTAAGAATTTTGACCATTATAACAAATCATATTTCTCTTTTTTAAAGGATCATAAAAGTTGTTATTTCTATTACAAGGATTAATTAATCAATTAAATTCTCATAATTTTAATTTTCCTTAATTGTCTTTTATTCATTTTATAATTGATAATTAATTAATTATCTTATCGTTATTAAATCTATAAGACCATAATTAACTAAATTAGAAATTTTAAAAATTCATGATTCTTGAACTAAATTATATTAACCACCTTCTTAATTCATTTAGTGGGCTTGTAAATTGGTTCAAAGCCCATTAAGCCCAAAAACCCTCCTAAGACGTTCTCTATGTTGTACTATTAAAACTATGACTCGGGTGGCTTTTTGGAGTAAAGCGGGCATTGGACCGGTGTCTACATCGTAATTACAAAAATCTAGCTTGTTAGTTTTTACAATGGCCATTTTAACGTTTATATAAAAACTGTTAAAGTTCGTGACACAAGGTCACGCTTTAACGATATTTATCTAGTTCAAAATTTCATACCAAAATTGTGCTTTAAAATTTTGTTTAAAAATCATAAAACACTAAATCTAAGGCTTATATAGTTTTTCATGAGTACGTAATTTCATGGTTTATTGAAAAACATGATTCTATGATCATGCGATTATCGTTTGTAAAAACTACTTTCAGAAGATACTTTTTCAATCAGTTTTGAGAAATTACCGTGAAACTATATCTTAAAGACGGTTTTTCTTTTAAAATTTTTCTTCCTAAAAGTTAGTTGTTTTAAATACATGTCTTAATAACTTTCACGACTATTTAAAAGTCCCAATCACTGTCTTTAGCGTATTTGTTTTCTAGTTAAATTTTGCAACTCTACCAATTTAAAAAGTTTTGATTGCTTTTATAAATCCCAAATAAAGTATATTTTAGAGAAAGATTTTACTAAAACTTTTGTTCACAAAAGTTCTTTGTTTTGTCGAAAACTAAAACTTTTATATTCTGTGAAAATTACAATTCAGCCTCAAAATGGCCAGAAACTTTGAAAAATAATTTCAACCTCTAAAATATAGTTATGGATAGTTTTGGGTATAGCTATATTTTAGAGACAGATTTTAGAAAAAGTTTTTGTACAAAAATTGTCCGTATCATCGAAAACTAAGACTTTTTTGTTTGGAAAAACTTGAAATTGGGAGCCAAAAATGATCTAAAACAGTCAATCACTATGGTTGCTAAATTTGGACAGCACCAAACTATTTTGGACAGCCACAAGCAGTTTTGAAAAATGCCTAGAAACCTATTCTAGAGTCAAAACTATGGTTTTGTTTAGTCATAGAGTTTTATTCAAAACATCAAAAACTAAAAGTTTTGTGTTTGAAAATGTTTTAAAAACCAAATCTAAGGCTTCCTTTTTTGCAATCAAAATTTGTCAAAAATTTTTAACAACAACAAAACATGCTTAATACTTAATTAAACATATATAACCCAATTTATTACAACAAATTTTTTTTAGAACCACACCAACCATATAAATAAAATTCCTACAAACTATTTTCTTACTAAATCAAAAACTTAACTCATAAAAATCTAACCTTTGAATGAACTAAGGGATTTTAAGAGAAAAGTGAAGGATTGTACCCTTGAAGACACTTCCTTGATGGTTTGCCCAAGAACCACTAGTTCTTCCTTCCTTTCTTCTTCTTGTTCTAAACCCTTCTAGTCCTTCTTTTCCCCCTACTTTGTTAGCGATTTCTTTTATGGTGGAAAGGAAATAAATTTTTTTGAGGCTTTGTTAGAAGAGAAAACAAGTTCTTAGGGAAAGAAAATGGAAGAAAAATTTTCTTGGAGATTTTGTGTTGGAATTAGGGTTAGACATGTATGCCCTAATGGAGTAAAAATGTAATGAGTTTTTGGAGACATTTTTATCAATAAAGAATTTATTATTTATATACCAAATCTTGTCCTCTTTATATTCATATTTGTTGAATGTATGATAAGCAAACAATAGTCTGAGACTGTCGGTCTAAACCTTTAAGAATTGGGCATATGATGGACAGATTATGCAGAAGACACAATTCTTAAGGTGACGGTCTAAATTAAAAGATCCGCAATCGAGGGAATAAAGTTGGGCGCTTTATTCATGTAAAGATTGTCATGTTGTCTATATCCCTATTGGGAGATGGTTTGTCTTGGCCATCGGAGGTAGACTCCATGAATAGAAACATTGGCATGTTGTCATAGGTGACGATGTGTTGGATCGGGACATAAAGTGAATTGATTTGGATTAATAATTCTGTCTTGGCAAATCGATTCACTTTAGACAATCATTTGTATTGCATCTTAATCTTGAGATGACTAGTGGGCCCATTGTCTTGACATGTGTCTTTTGAAGTGCCAAAGGGTGACACCCACATCTTAATAGTGGTATGCATGCCGGTACGTTGGAGGCATGACTCTTGATGACGTAGACCTGTTATTCATAGATATGGAATCCATAGCTTCTTTTTAGGGGTAGTGATATCCTCTTATATGCGATATCCTGTAATTGGAAAACTGGAGCGCTCAACCATTTGGATACATAGGTGTAACCAAATGGTATACTGTCTTTGGATGGTAAGTTTTCCAATGGTGAGATAATGGAACGTAAGATGAAAGTAATCGGGAAGGTAAGACAGAACTTGTCCTTAAGCCGATTATGGATAATCCTATGGGGATATGATACACTATGATATGTCATGGAGACTTAGCTATACGGGCTTCGTAATTCTATAGAGTTCGAGAGTGCAACTCCAAGCTTTTAGTGGAGTAGCGTTGGAGTTGATAATTATGAAATGTATATCTGGGATATTGGGTTTCATAATTATCAGGAGCTTGAACTATATAGGTC
>CAMOHE010056402.1:0-15168 GCA_946598075.1 Artocarpus hirsutus | reverse complement strand
TTGAATTGTTGCTGTGCTGTCGTAGTTGTTGGAAGCGTCGAATACCCATAATACGGGTAATAATACGACTGCGAAGCGATTTGGGAGTTTTGATAGCTGATTTGGCTCCTTAAAGCCAAAATTTCACTGCTCAGTTGTTCCATCCTCTTGTCACGTTCCTGAGCGAGTGCTGCTTGTTCTTGGAGTGTTTTCTTCAGTGTCTCTATCTCTGCTACAAGGGTTTCCACACGTCGATCTTGGGTTGTCCCTTCAGTCTCTTCCACCGCAATTTCCAGTGAGTGCCGGTTGTCCGTGTTGTCTGCCATTTGAGTCCGAGTCTCTAGATCTTGGCGTTGATGACTTGAAGGCCCCACGGTGGGTGCCAAACTGTGGATGGATTTTCCTACAGATACTTTCGAATCAAACAATTAGGAATTTTGGGCCCTCAAATCACCGTTAGATGGACCTGTCCACTCGGATATGCAAACGTAATTAGAATTAAATGAAGGAAAAATAAAGCAGAAATAAAGAACACGCCAAATTTATAGTGGTTCACTCTGTTAATGAAGAGCTACGTCCATTGTAGTTCACTATCTGGTATTCTGTGTACAAAAAGCAGTATTACAAGGAAATTAGGACGAAAATAAACAGGCAGAGTTCTGTCTCTTTTTTCTGTATATCTATCTGCATATATTTCTGTCTATGTTTCTGTATATATATCCCTTTCGAAGCCACCTCTCCGCCATATATATACTATGGAGTTGAAACGTGGTCTTTAACCGTCAGACGAAAATAAACGGGCAGAGTTCTGTCTCTTTTTTCTGTATATCTATCTGCATATATTTCTGTCTATGTTTCTGTATATATATCCATTTCGAAGCCACCTCTCCACCATATATATACTATGGAGTTGAAACGTGGTCTTTAACCGTCAGATGGGGTGGAGTAGTGCTTCGCAGGTAAATGTGATACTGGGATACGTGTCGGTAGATGATTTGCTTCAGAATCCACAACTTCCTCATATTCCGGTCCTGTACTCAACGTGCGTTAAATGTTGAAACGTGCTATCCGTCGAACCGACACGAATGATCCAGTCGATCGGTTCGTCAAACGATCTGGACGAGCGGTACTCTGAATGAATCGATAGTCGGTTTGGGAAATCAGTAACACTCGAATCGAATAATCGATTCGATCGTCCGACCCGTTCGAGTAGCTTGATCAACATGTTGGGCCGCTAGGGCCCACGGTCAATTTGGGCCTGTCCGAATTGTACCCCAACATTGATAAATTAAAAACTACTTTCACTACTTCTCCAAACACAAATTCCAATATTATTCTATACTCAAATTAAAACTTACATACACATCCAAACGTAAATTTGGATAACAATTCAAATCACTAACTCAAATCCTAATTCAAATTATACTAACTTAAATCAAATCACTAATTCGAATCTCTTTACCAAACGGACTCTTAGCCTGTCGAAGTTTTTGCCCTTTCCCTTCGTACGTGGTGGACCTTACCATATGGGCTCCATGTGGGACACGGACCTACCCTGTATTAAGCGAAGGGGCAATATTTTGATAGGGCTAAAAAGAGTTTCCCGAAAGGATGACAACTCTAGAAGATTGTTTAAAAAAAAAAAAAAATCAAGACAAGAAAAATAAATAGTCCCTATTCTCTAGCTGATACCTATGGTAAATATGTCTTCAACTCGACCTGATATAGCCTTTCCGGTGAGTGTAGTCAGCCAATTCATGCACTCGCTTGGGTCTGAACATTTTGAAGCTGTATACCGGATCCTAAGGTATCTAAAGGGGACACCCGGTAAAGGTCTTATGTTTAAATGTCAGGGGCATCTGAAAGTTGAAGCCTATACTGATGCAGACTGGGCGGGAAGTCTAACTGATAGAAGGTCTACTTCGGGATATTGCTCATTTGTAGGTGGCAATTTAGTCACCTGGCGTAGCAAGAAACAGAATGTGGTAGCTCGAAGCAGCGCAGAGGCTGAATTCAGAGCCTTGGCGCAGGGAATTTGTGAGGTTTTGTGTTCAATTGCACACAATCCAATACTTCATGATCGCACAAAGCATGTGGAAGTCGACAAACACTTCATCAAAGAAAAAATAGACAATAGTATGATTTGTGTGGACTATGTCCCCACCAAGGACCAAGTAGCTGATCTACTTACAAAGGGACTATACAAGAGACAATTCGAATGGTTAGTAAGCAAGCTGGGTATGGAAGACATCTTTAAACCAGCTTGAGGGGGAGTGTTGAGAATAGGGACTATTTAGAGAAGGTTTGAGCTGTAAATCATGTAAATATGGTAAATAGGTATCAGCTAGTTGTCAAGTTTATTTTTAGGAAGTTTTATTAGGCTGATTTTGTTTCCTCTTGACTGATATTCTTTCTCTCTAAATCAGTAATTCTATTCCTGATTTTGAGCTGTAATTATGCTGTAAATTACTATAAAGGCAATCTCAATAGAGGAAAAAATATATGATTTTTCCCTCAATTTGTCTCTTTCAAGTAAAATATTTTTGGACTCGTTATAAATTCCCCATCACTTTCGTCACCAATACATTTGTGGTTAGACTTGGGATCAATAACAGTGAGCGAAGCTGATATGTGGTCTGAAGATACAAAATTCATTTTAGGACCAACAGTTCAGCCTGTTTCTGCCCCATACACTTGGCGTTTGGACCACATGATTGTGGTAAGCAAGATGTGAGCCTTCCTTAACTCCCATTAGATCATTCTTGCAGCCAAAACCAAAGGCAAGCCTTGGACTGACCAGAATCTCTTTGTGCTATCTAAAGCACAAATGCATATTTTAACTAGAAACGTTTTACGTAAAATCAAAACCCTTATAAATATCCATTTGAATTTTCAATTAATGTAAACAAATAATTAACCAAATCGATATCCGGTTAGCACAAACTTTTTACATCAAAACAAAAAATCAGAAAACGAACAGTTTGTGTGTGTATATATCATTGATTTTTTTTTTTTTTTTTCTGTAGAAGACGACAATTTTGAAAATAGGGCAATAACTTGGAATTCCCAACAAAACTTAAAATACGACAACGTCTCTTCAATGGATTTAAAAACGACAATAGTCACATCACAACAAACCAGGAACAACATAATGCTTTGTACGTGATAAACATGTTTTGAAATTCAATTATTAATAAAAATGACAATTAAATCCAAATGATTACTTTTTGTAAAATAAAAAAAAAGAAAGAATGAAAAGGCCAATAGCTTTAGAAAGCGACTTTAAACCACACTATATATCATGAATGACATGGAAAGACGACATTTCGCTACACCACAATATCTTAAAGTAGGGAAAGAAAAATCTTACAAACGACAGTGATTTAAATAGAGGACGAACAATTGTGGAGAAAAACGTGTGACCGACAACTGTGTAAAGAAAAAAAGACAGCAGTTCTGGAACGACCGTACTTGAAAGAACGACTGTACATTACAAAGGCAACGAGTAAAGACATTGTCATATGCAGGGTGCTGCAGGGATTCATCCTAAAAAGTTAGTTAATCCATTAAGAGGAGTAGTTTTAACTCTTCTGAATCTACAATTGCTCTTTTTTTTTCCTAAAAAAAATGAAAATTCTACGTCTAATTTGGGATTTTCCTACTGCACTCCTAGCATAACATAATGGAAAAGATGGTTTGTTTGTATTTTTTTAATTATATTTTAAAATCAATTAACTTAAAAAACGACAACGTAATTTACACAGGACAATTTTGCTTTGGAACAACAATAATTCGAAAAAAGATCATTCATCGCAAAGATTCACGTAATTTAATTACCAGGTCGTATCGTTCAAATGAAGCGACAAGCAAGCGTTAACAGCCACAATACCATAGATTTCGGCAAACATAAGCCTGAGATTTTTGGGATTTTGGGAAGCTTGTAATTTTTCTTGGTAATTTAGCCAGCTGCATATCAAGCTAACCTACAGAGCTAAGTAAAGATGATGACTTGATTAAGGAATCATTTAAGGCTTTGTACTTCCATATACAGAAACTTGCAGCAACTACACAATGTCAATTGATCATGTATAGTAACTATATATACGACAATTTACAGGTATCCAAAAGCCATAAAGCGAAACTAACCAGTAAATCTCTGATCTTGACAAATTTTTAAATCTCTGATCTTGACAAATTTTTAGAGTGTTTGGGAATCAAGTTAAAACTTAAACACTATAACACATAAAATTTTTATACTGTAATATACTTTTACTTTATATTATAGGATATGAAAGTTTTACCCTATAACACTTAAAACTTTAATATTAAAACTTGGTTCTATTTGTTCTTGCAGCACTAGCTCCTTGATGAGGACATTAGTTGTCAAGTTATGTAGTTGTGTAAGGTAGCATGTGCCTCAACCTTCTTCATTATAGTGTAGTCGTAGCTCTTATTTTGAGGGTGAGTATTGTAGAATTAAGATATTTAATTCTTAAGATTATATTGCAGGCAAATATAGCCAAACAATAATTTTATATCTAATTTCACTATAGGATATAGAGTTCGAATCTCCTAACTCGAAATTTAAAACAAGAAAACAGAAACATACTTTACATACCACAATAGCTTTGGAATAGGCTATAGCAAAAATTCTAAAAAAATTGCAAAGGACGAGAAAAACAACATATTGAAAAAGAGTTAATTTTACTTGTAGCTCCTAAACTATACAACTTGTCCCATTTTGCTTCTTGAATTTTAAAACGTAATAAATCACGTCCTTAAACTGTTCAACTAGTCCTATTTTAGCCCTTCCATTATTAAATACGTTAAATCTTAAAGGAATTGAGCCAATATTTTCACTTTTGGCCTTTAAATTAGACAACTTGTCCTATTTTGACATATAAATTTTAAATTATAACATATCACATCCCTGAACTATGAAATCTATCCCATTTTGACCCATTTGTTACTAAATCTATTAAATATTGACGGATTGAGACAATTGAATACTTTAAACTTTGGCTCTATATAGGTTTCAATATATATTTTGAAAGCAAAATCTCTAAATTATGTTTATTCACTATGTAAGTTTTACTATTTCACCTTGTTTTTTATTTTTTAATTTTATTTATAAAAGTTTATTTTTTTTCTCAAGAAGTTTTATCAAAATTTCCCCATCACATAATTTAAAATGAATTAAAATAAAACAAATAAAACAAATAAGAAAAAACACTTGGATATATGGGTACCTAACAGAAGCTACACAAAAAGATTGTAGTATAACCTACTTGTTATTTTTATGACTAAATTTTGGCTTAAAAATTAGGTAAATGACATAATAATAAATATTTTGCTTAATTGGACTCAATAAACACTAAAAAACCTCAAAATTATTATTAATTTTAAGTCAATAAAAATGTATATTTGTTTATAAAACTCCCAATTTGTAGGTCTAAGATGTATGAAATTTAATTACAAAAGATTTAATCTCGGCTGTCATTTTATCATTAATCAACCATGTGCATATATATATAGTTTAGTCTATTAATATTTAATGGATTTTGTAATAGAATAACAAAAATAAGACAAGTTTTATAGTTCAGGGTGTGATTTGTTATTGTTTTTAAGGCTAAGAGGTGAAAATGAGACAATTTGTATAGTTTAGGGGCTAAAAGCGAAACTATTGGCTCAATTCCATTAATATTTAATGGATTTCGCAACGAAAAGGCTAAAATAGGACAAGTTGAATAGTTTAAGAGTGTGATTTGTTACGTTTTAAAATTTAATGGTCAAAATAGGACAAGTTAGGTAACTTTAAGAGCTAAAAGTGAAATTAACCGATTAAAAAACGACAAGTAATCAACTAAGAAACAATTTTGTTTTCGTATTAAAGGGTAGGGTGTTACCATACCATTGGCAACTGTTAGAGTGTCAACACAATTAGGGAAAAAAAAAGGAAAAACAAAAAAGCCGCACGACACGACTCTGAATGCTGTACGATTCGTACTTAGAGTATTTATGAATTATGATTGTTCGATGAGTATATTTACTGATTTGGAGAGTGAAGGCCATAAGGAAAACTAACACAAATAAAAGTCAAGAGTACCAAATAAAGTCGTTCAGATGCAAAACGGAAGTCCTCGGAGAACATCAGATTAACAATGTTCAGAGCACAATAGAATATTTCATCTTAGAGCAATGCCAAAACAGACAGCTTCTTCCGATTATCGAATGAGAAGTATCTTTAAGGAACAAATGTTTGTGCATTGCATTCCAAATGTTGCGATAAACGTTTGTGTTCACATTTTTCTAGCAACCCAGGACACGGAAGTATCAGGCTGCATGAAGTTGTTTCGCATTTTGTTTAATAGACATGACATGATACTATTAAAGAACACGAAAGGGAACATGAAAAAAGGGATACGAGAGCTGAATTTTTAAAGAACTATAACCAACTCATCACAACTCTGCAATATAACGTATGGTTCATTGTTTTAACTGGTTAAACCAGTCACGCATTAATACTCGCAGAGCATGAAAATTTAGATCCAGTTTTAAGAAGTTATCAAAATTGTTTTTATGTAACTATCTTCAGCATATCTCTCCTGAAAAAAATAACTTTGTTTTGTGAGTGATGGATGAACCGTCTTCGGCAAATCATTGAATACACAGTAGTGATGGAGTTGCAAACGAGTGCTCAATCTTATAACTTAAAGCCACAGATGAAAATACCATTACAAACTAGTCCTTAATCTTCTAACTCAAAGCCACGGGCGAAAATTTAAATAGTTGCCATTTCTAGAAACAAACACATGATCCTCTTGTTTTTCGGTTCGAAACAGTAATGCATTTAATTAGTCATTCCTTTTATTTAGGAATATCCCTCATGAAGGCATCAGTAAGAGCAGATGCTGAGAAGAAGGAAGACAGTAAGAGCCGCACGGCCTGCAACATAATTAAACACATTCATGAAATGGATGTACAAATGAAGAAAAGAAATGACGCAGAAGATCATTCTGGCGTCCCCATGACAAATCATGATAGTGTTAAGGAGTAGGTCATGAAATCGGAACAAATTAGACAGGTTCAAGAATGAAATTTCTGTATTTTCTTTGGTTAAAGTCAAAGTTAGGACTTACATATCAGCAGAGATAAAGGAAGCTTTAGCTATAAACCGAAAGAAAAAACGATATATTTAGAGGCAAGAATTACCTCATTTTTGCCCACATGCACAACTTTCTCCTCAATGTCACTGAAAGGTACCTTTAATTTCTTGAGAATGGACAGGCAAGCTATCGACGAAATCGGAGTTATGATCAAACTGTCAGTCACCATGAACATAATTGTGGGTCCTTTTACAATTCCCCCCACATTTTCATTGCCATCCTTGTAATGAGATTTAGGATCAATAACCGTGAGCGAAACAGGCGGCTCATACTGCGATGGAACTTGACTTCTATCCGTCGTTAAGATTTCATCAATGCAAAACCCACAATGGTCAAGATAAGCATAGTAATAAGGAGCATGAGAAGCCTCCTCAACTGCTAACAGATCATTTCTGTAGCTAAAACCTAAGCCCCGCCTCGGGTTGACTAGCATTTCCTTGTGGGAAATTGATTTGAAGAATTGATTGTCAAGATCCTGAGCAGTCTTGTACAGGTGATCTATGCAACCTCTAAAAGAACCATCAGATATTTTATTGGCTATATATCCAAGTGGAATAGTCAGAAAACTAGAGAGTAGATTAACGAAGTCTTTCTCTGCTTCTGCATAACAAACCATCTTCTTGGTTTTGCTAACTATTAGCTTCACACGAATATTTCCGTCCGGATTTGCCGGTTGATCTTCTTTGCTTTGAGATTGATCAGCAGAACTTCCTTGATAAAGACTCAAACAATTCATGTCTGGTACAGATTTATTCTTCAAAAGAATTTCTGTTAGAGGTATCTTTGACACTAATGAGCAAATTAGCAAATTCAAAACCTGAAAAAGAATACAAGTCAAAGGTTAAACCGATGCTACCTGAGTTGGAAGAAATTGGGGTAACATATTAGTAGTACCTCATCTGCTCCAACCTTGAAAGCCCTATCTCGAAGGGTACTCCAGTCTGTTATACCATGCTTGGCAAAAATAGATAAACTAGCCGAGGTCGACATGGGGACCACTTGAAGTTCATCAGTAATTGCAAATCTGGTCATTCCATTAACAAAAACCCCTCGAGTTTTCGTCGTCGTTTTCTCTTTCAGCTCCATTTGACTATCCATGGGTCTTCCACATTTACAAACAGCGTCTTTGTAAAGACTTAGCAGATTATGGCCCTTGTAAGTGCAAGCCTGCGAAGCACATCCAAAGTGCTTTGAGGTCTCGGCAGCATCACTGTCGATTTTCAGTTTCAAGTTTTTGCAGAAAGATTCAGCTCCATTGCGAGGTTTTAACAACATGAGTTTACCAGCTTCACTATGTAAATGAAAATATTGGACATCAATATTCTCCACACTTTCGTACACATTTTTTATGCAGCCCATCTCTAGTGGTAGTGGCTGATTA
This sequence comes from Artocarpus hirsutus, assembly GCA_946598075.1. Lineage (NCBI taxonomy): Eukaryota > Viridiplantae > Streptophyta > Magnoliopsida > Rosales > Moraceae > Artocarpus > Artocarpus hirsutus. The sequence continues at coordinate 6,642 of CAMOHE010056402.1, read as the reverse complement.
CGAGCAAGTGTGATGATGGTGCCGACAGGGATCGTTAAGAAGCTCAAGAGGACATCGACAAAATCATCATCAGATTCAACAAAAACAACTTTGCTCCTCTTCTCGTCCACCACGGCCTTCAAGCTAATACAATTCGCTTGTCCACCAGACACCTTCACTGCTTGCTTGTTAGCCATAATGAATCGTACGAAATTATGACTAGTTTACACCTGCAAGGCTATCGTACGGAGCAGAGCAGATGGTTATACTAAGTGAATAAGTTTTTTTTTTCCCCTCCATGGAAGAATGAGACATAGAAATGAGACTAAAGCAAAATGAATGTTCAAAAGCCAAGTCTTTTTTTTTTTCCTTTTTATTCCTTAAGATGCTGTTTCTTGGGCTCACTACGGGGCTAAGCGTACAATAAACATCAAGACAATAAATATTAACCGCAGAAAAAGGAAACTATCTTGTTAATTGTATTGTTCAAACGAAGTGACAAGCAAACATTATTAGCCACAATAAAATAGATTTTAGGATATATATAAGCCTCAGATTTGTGGGATTTTGTCAGCTTCTGATTTTTCTTGGTAAGTTAGCTTAATATCAAGCTATTCTACAGAGTTAGATAAAGAAGCAATTTCTTAATTATCAATTACAATGAGCTATATATTAAATATGCAGCTAATCCCCAGTAGCTAAACGGCTAGAGATGAAGAAAAAAGACAAAATCCAGAAAGTTATAAGGGAAGGCAGAATTCTCGCAAGACAAGCGATGCTTTTAAGAAAAATAAGAAAGTAGTGTAAATCCATGGTACCTCAATGTAGGAGATTTAAAGAGCAGTGAGCTTCACTGCATCAATCCCAAGCCTAAAATTGTAGATGAATGTGTAAGGATAAGTTGAAAACTTAGAACAATGATAGTAGTCTCATTAGAAGGGATTCATGCGTATAAGTAGAAGAGAAAGCAAGTGCTTTGAGATATGCGATTGCAGGTTTCGCCTAGGGCTAATTCCATACCTTTTTAAATATGGAAGTCCTGAGTTTGGATTCCCCTGACCCAAGTTCAAAAGACAAAAAAAAAAAAAAAGTGCCTTTGGATAGGTCTTGATCTGTCGAAAAATCATAGGCAGATTTCAGTGTCAAGGGTCCCTCAGCTCTGTTTGATAATCATGGTTCCAATTGTTTTTTCAATTCTAACCAAAAACTGTTTGGTCTATTTTAAATTCTAACTTTTTTTGTGCTATTTTTTTTTCAAACCAACTAAAACATATATTTTGACCAACTTATCAAACATAAATTTCAATTACAAATTGTAGTTTTATTTTTTTTTGTTTTGACCAATAGATTCCAACCAGCTCCCAAATAGGGTCTTAGTTTAGTTTTTGAGAGACAGACCAATTCTAGGATTAAAAATCCAAGAGTAATCATCACCATAGTTATTGTGGATGGATTTTCCTACAGATATTTCTGAATCAAGCAATCAGAAACTTAGGCCCTCAAATCACCGTTAAATTGACCTGTCAACTCGGATATGCACGTGAAATTAGAATTAAACGAAGGAAAATAATAAAGCAGAAATAAAGAACACGTCAAATTTATAGTGGTTCACTCTGTTAATGAAGAGCTACGTCCACTGTAGTTCACTATCTGGTGTTGTGTGTACAAATAGCAGTATTACAAGAAAAACAGGATGAAAATAAACAGGTAAGAGTGTCTTTTTATGTCTCTCTCTCTATATGTCTTTCTGTCTATATATCTTTCGAAGCCACCTCTCCGCCATATATATACTATGGAGTTGAAACGTGGTCTTTAACCTTCAGATGGAGTGGAGTAGTGCTTCGCAGGTAACCGTGATACTGGGATACGTGTCGGTAGATGATTTGATGCAGAATCCACTACTTTCTCATATTCCGGTCCTGTACTCAACGTGTGCTAAACGTTGGAACGTGCTATCCATCGAACCGATACGAATGATCCAGTCGATCGGTTCGTCAAACGATCTGGACGAGCGGTACTCCAAATGAATCGATAGTCAGTTTGGGAAGTCATTAACACTCGAATCGAATAATCGATTCGATCGTTCGACCCGTTCGAGTAGCTCGATCAACATTGTTGGGCCGCCAGGGCCCACGGTCAATTTGGGCCTGTCCGAATTATACCCCAACAGTTAGCCCCCCACTCCTTAGTCTCATGTCATAGACTATAGGAGTGAAGATCTGATTCTGGAATCGACTACGCGTGGCTTGGACGTCTCTTCACATGTGCCAAAATCATGACTTTTCCTTGGGAAATCGCGACAATTAACTACCCGTGACACGTGTCGGCATGCCACTGGCGATTCATTAATAATCACTGCGACGCTGACGTACGCGTCGGATTCAAAAAGGCACCGCCTCGGTTTGAGCGGGAAACCGAAAAGACGCGTAACCCTAGCCCTTGGATTAGATCGATCTGAAGCGATCTCAACCGTCGAAGCGGCGGTCTAGAAGGTACATATAGCAGTCTGTCCTTTTCCTTCAATCCATCTTTCTCCTCAGATTTCCAGTCTCTCTTGCGTTTCTAGGACGATTTTCCTCCCCGTCTTCCCCAGTTTCTTCAATTCCTTCAGGCAAGATTTCCTACTCCCTCTTCTTTTCTTGTAATTTTCTTTGCACAATCTTCTTCTTCTCTTGATTCCGAGCATTTTGATTCCAGATACGCCATATTTCTCAAGAAAGTCAGTAATTGCCAGGGCTGTTTGCCTGTGTATTGTCTGTAGAACATCCAAGAACTGTATTAAAGTTCTTTAAGTTTTGGGGTCCAGTGCCTTTTTGATCTTGGAATCCCTGGAATTCCCTTAGCAAACGTGTTTGAGAGATGTCGAAATCAGCGGCCACTACTTCGAGCTCTAGCAGTGGAGACGATCCTTGGTCGAGCAATGACGAAAGGGAAGTAGACGAAATGATTCGTCAGCAAAACCTGATCGAATCGAGCGAAAGGACGGCTGATGCCGAGATTGACGAAACGTCCTGCCAGAGGACAGAAAGGAATCGACCAGCTGGACCCTCTAGAAGAGTCGAAGACGTCAACCCACTTGAAAGGAGAAAGTTCGTCTCTCCAACTAAAGGGGTATTGTTTTTTACGAAGAATCCAAAGTCTGTCCTCACAGAATCGGATTTGCATGCGATAAGAACGAAATATGGGGTCCCGCCTACGGTTGAGATTCGACTTCCTTACCCGAGCGAACGGGCTGATACCCAAAACGACGGTTGGTTTTACGTGTACAGCAAATGGTTCGAGCTGGGTCTTCGACTTCCGATCCCCGAATTTATATTAGAGACCGTGGGTCACTTTGATATCTCCATGACGCAGCTCATGCCGAACGGGGTTCGGCTCCTGATTGCACTGATTGTTTTAATCGAAGAAGCTAAGATAGATTTTGACATATATGATTTTCTTCGATGTTATTATCTGAAGCCGAATAGTAAGAACCCAGGTCGATTTTATTTTGTATACCGACAGTCGAAACAGCTTATAGGAGAGTTCGCTAACGCGGATAGACGTTGGGAAGAGCAATACTTCTTCATGTCGATTAACCGCGATTCTTGCGAGCTCTCTACTCGAGTTCCTTTTCCTTTTGCCTTCGGTCATATTGGTGAGTTTCAATCCTTTCAACTGTTTCAAACAGTAATTCCAACTGATCTTAAGTACGTCTCTTTTTTGCAGATTACGAGCTTAACCACCCAGCTCCAGTTGGCGAGAGGTTCAAATCGAAACTTCAGGCACTGCTCGCGCTAAAGGATCGGACCTGGGCCAAAATTTCAAAACCCGATCGACTTGAAAAGTCGTCGATTTGGAAGAATTTCAAAAGCATTCCCACAGGTATTCCTATTCGATTTCCAAAACGAGTCGATTGGGTGTTCGTATGCTGTGGTGTACTTCAGCGGCTATACGGTCTGTCGAAATTTATTACTCCACTGTCTGACAAAGACGTTCATCTCACAGAAGCCGCTTTATCAGCCATGAAGGTGACATTACCTCCCTTGGGTGAGATAAGGAAGAAGAAGCTGTCAGACAAACCGAAGAAAAGGCGAGGTGAATTGGGTGAATCGTCAGCACCTAAGGAGACGATGCCTCATGTCAACCGTCTGAGCTGCCTCCTCCCCCACCGTTTGATATCCAGCCCCCATCGTCGAAGAAGAGGAAAGGTACGGAGCCTCCTGCTCCGGTCGAAAATGTCGAGGGGTCGGCTTCGGAGAAGACGCTGGATGTCCCAGATGACGCCAGCGTCCTCCAAGACAGGGAAGTTGCGGCGAGAGCGACGATCAACTTCTACTTCAACAAAGACGAGGAGGTCTTTGGGGGAAAATCGTTTACATGGCTGCACAACGAAGCGGCTGCTGCGTTGGGACAGGTAAAATCTCAATTTTTAAGCACCCCATGGGTTCGATCGAATCGATTAACTCAGCAATTTTGTAAATGCGCAGGCTCTCATGTTCCACAATCTTTTTGCGAACAAGGCCGTCCATAAACTCAAACGGGAGGCGTCGAAGAACAAAGAGCTCGGGGAAAAGCTCGAAGAGGCGAACTTGCGGATGGACAGCAGACAGAGAGAGCTTAACGATGCCGTCGATGCGCTGAACAGGGCGAACAGTAAGGTTTTAAGCTCAGCGAGCAAGATTCGGCTTTTGGAGGAGGAGATTGAAAGTCTCAAGGAGAAGATATCCTCGAAGGATAAGGACATCGAGGATATCAAAGAGCAGTTGCTCGAGGTCTACGGTACCTCTTCCTTCAAGGCACGACTCGATGCCATGATCGAATTCAAATCCGGCAAGCTTTCCGTCGATGCAATCGACCAAGAGATAAAGGAACTTCAGGAAGTGCTGTCTACGGATGATCAGGTAGTCGAAGTCGAATCTGACCACGAAGACGTCACCGTTGAGATTCCTCCCGAGTCTAAAGCCGCGACAGTTCCAACTGCTGGAGTCGCCGATCAACAGACCGTTAAAGCAACCGAGCCCGAGGATCACCAGCCAGCCGAAGGGGGGGAATTTTGACTTCTTTTTGAACATTTTTTTTTGATAGATTTTTTCGATTCAACAGTAATTCAAAAATAGTACTTTAAGAATTTTCGTATCAACTCAGATTTGTGCTTTTCCTGACATTGTGCATTAGTGATCTCGATTTTTAATTAACACAATCGATCGAATAGAAAAGGTCGCAACCGATTAGGCTTAACCAAATTATTCGAATCACGAATGAATCATATCGTATTTACCGAAATGATTTAAGTGGATTAAAAATCACAACTGAAAAAATTGCTCCACTCGTTGAGATCGACCAATAGGATTTGGGTCGATGTAGACGGACCAAAAATTTGGCTATTTAGTCGACGTGATCGAGTCCGAAGTTTATAAAAGATGACGTGAGTTTGGATCGACATGGTCGAGTCCGAAGTTAATAAAAGATGACGTGAGTTTGGATCGACATGGTCGATTCCGAAGTTGGGCCATGAAGAGGGCGATCTTGTGATTGGATCGATCTGGTCGAGTCCAATGTTGAGCCATGAAGATGGCGATGTTGAGCCCAGATCGACATGGTCGAGTCCGGTGTTGGCCATGAAGATGGCAACCTTGTGATTGGATCGATCTGGCCGAGTCCAATGTCGAGCCACGAAGATGGCGATGCAGTCTGGATCGACATGGTCGAGTCCGCAGTTGGCCATGAAAATGGCAACCTTGTGATTGGATCGATCTAGCCGAGTCCAATGTCGAGCCACGAAGATGGCGATGCAGTCTGGATCGACATGGTCGAGTCCGAAGTTGGCCATGAAGATGGCAACTTTATGATTGGATCGATTTGGTCGAGTCCAATGTCGAGCCATGAAGATGGCGACGTGGAGTCTGGATCGACATGGTCGAGTCTGAAGTTGGCCATGAAGATGGCAACTTTATGATTGGATCGATCTGGTCGAGTCCAATGTCGAGCCATGAAGATGGCGATGCAGTCCGGATCGACATGGTCGAGTCCAGTGTTTGAGAAAATTATTTCCTGAAGATCAAAACTCAAAAGGCTCGTCAGTTTATTAGGGGAAATAATATTTGATATAATAATGTGACTGAACTCGTTTATATATGCACGAGCTGCCTACGTATCCCTCGCACGGGAATCAAGTCAGACGTAGTTCAATTACATAACGACAGCAGAATTCATATAGTACTTCCTCAAGTGATTCGCGTTTCAGCTTTTTGTTATACGGGATCCATCCAGCCTCTCGAGTTTGTAAACACCTTCTCAGACAATAGTCCGTATTCGGTATGGCCCTTCCCAATTAGCCGCCAATTTTCCAGCGTTGGCTTCTCTCGTGTTTCGGAAGACTTTTCTGAGCATAAGTTCTCCCTCGACGAATCTCCTGGGCTTCACATTTCTGTTATAATACCTGGTTGCTGCTTGCTGGTAGCATCCAAGGTGATACAAGGCTCTGTCCCTTTTCTCGTCGGCGAAGTCCAACGCATCCTGCATCATCTCATCATTTCTTGCTTCGTTCAACAAGGAGTAATCGACTCGTAGGTCTCGTGCAACTATCTCCGCGGGAATAACGGCCTCTGTTCCATATACAAGCGAAAAAGGCGATTCGCCAGTTGCCCTTCTTGGAGTCGTTCGATAAGCCCACAATACCAT